>JALBCR010001684.1:22500-25000 GCA_030710515.1 Abscondita cerata | reverse complement strand
CTTTTTTCCTTCCTTTTCTTTCTTCTTCTTTTTTTCTTTTTTTTTTTTTTCCTTCTTCTCTTTTTTTCCTTTTTTTTTTTTTCTTCTTCACCCAATTTTTCCTTCTTTTTTTTTTTCCTCCTCCTTCTTTCCTTTTTCCTTTTTTTTTTCCTTTTCCTTTCTCTTTTTTTTTTTTCTTCTTCCCTTTTCCCTTTTCTTTTTTCTTTCTTTTTTTTTTTTTTTTTTTTTTTTTTCTTTTTTCTTCCCCCTCCTTCCCCTCTTTTTCCCCCTTTTTTTTTTTTTTTTTTTTTTCTTTTTTTTCTTTCCTTTTTTTTTTTTTTTCCTTTCTTTTTTCTTTTTTTTTTTTTTTTTTTTTTTTTTTTTTTTTTTTTTTTTCTTTTCCTTTTTTTTCTTTTTTTTTTTTTTTTTTTTTTTTTTTTTTTTTTTTATCATTTACTTTTTTTTTCCCCCCCACCCTCCCTCCTAATTTTTTTTTTTTTTTTTTTTTTTTTTTTTTTTTTTTTTCACCCCTCTTTCTTTTCTTCCCTTTTTCCCCTTCTTTTTTCACGCCATCATTTTTTTTTTTTCCTTTTTTTTTTCTTTTTTCCTTCCTCTTTTTCCCTCTCCTTTTTTTTTCTTTTTTTCCTCTTCTTTTTTCCTTTTTTCCTTTTTCCTTTTTTTCCCTTCTCTTTTTTTTTTTTTTCTTTCCCTTCCTTCCCTTTTTCTTTCCTTTTTTTTTTTTTTTCCCCCTTTTTCTTTTTTTTTTTTTTCCCTTTTTTCTCTTTTTTTCTTCTTCTTTTTTTTTTTTTTTTCTTCTTTCTCCCTTTTTTTCCCTTCTTTTTTCATTTTTCCCTTTTCTCTTTTTCCTTTTTTTTTTTTTTTTCCTTTCCCCCCCTTCTCCCCCCCTTTTTTTCTCTTTTTTTCTTTTTTTTCTTTTTTTTTTCCCACTTTTTCCTTTCCTTTTCCCCTCTTTTTTTTCTTTTTCCTTTCTCTCCTTTTTCTTTTTTTTTTTTTTTTTCTTTTTTTTTTTTTTTCCCTTTTTCTTTTTTTTTTTTCCTTTTTTCCTTCCCTTCACCCTTCCTTCCCCCCCTTCTTTTTTTCTTTTTTTTCTTTTCTTTTTTCTTCTTTTTTTTTTTTTTCCTTTTTTTTTTTTTTTTTCCTCCCTTTTTTTTTTTTTTTTTCTTTTTTCTCACTTTTTTCCTTTTTCTTTTTTTTTCCCTTTTTCCTTTTTTTTCTTTCCTTTCCCCCCCCTCTTTTTTTCCTTTCTTTTTTTTTTTTTTTTTCTTTTTTTTTTTTTTCTCCTTTTTCCCCCCCTCACCCTCTTTTCATCTTTTTTCCCCCTTTTTTTTTTTTTTTTCCTTTCCTTTTTTTCCTTTTTTTCCTTTTCTCCTTTTTTTTCTCCAACCCTTCTTTTTTTTTTTTTTTTTTTTTTTTTTTTTCTTTTTTTTTTTTTTTTTTAACTATCCCCACCTTTTCTTTTTCTTTTCTTTCCTTTCTCCCTTTTTTTTTTTTTTTTTTTTTTTTTTTTTTTTTTTTTCCTTTTTTTTTATTTTTTTTTTCAATTTTTTTTTAAAATTTAAAAAAATTTACAATCTTCTTAATTTAAAAAATCTACCCCCGGAAATAACCCGGCGCTGTCCCTCCTCCACCTTCCTAATTTATAAATAATTTAATATTTATTTTCTCCAATTTTTAATCCCCCTCTCACACAAAAAACCCCCTAAAAATTCCTCAACCAACCCAAAACCCCCCCCCCTCCCCTTCATTTACTTTCCCCCCCCAAACACCCCCCCACCTCCCCCCAAAACATACCAAAAATTTCCCCCCCCTTCCCCCCCCTTTTTCCCCCTTTCTCCCCCCCCCCCCCCCCCCCACCCAAAAACCCCCCCCCCCTTCCCCCTTCCCCCCACCCCACCCCCCCCCCCCCCCCCCCCCCCCCTTTTCCCTCCCCTTTCCTTACCCCTCACCCTCTTTCCCAACCTTCCCTTCCCCCTTTTCTTTCCTTCCCCAAACCTTTTTTTTTCCCTTTTCCCCCCCCACCCCCCCCCCTTTTTCCTCCTTTTTTCTTCTTTTCCCCTTCCCCCCCCTTTTTTTCATCAACCTTCTTCCCCCCCCCCCCCCCCCCCCCCCCCTTCCTCCCCCCCTTTTTCCTTCTTTTCCTCTTTCTTCCCCCCCTTTTTTCCTTCCCCTTTCCCCCCTTCCTTTTCCCTCCTCTTCCCCCCTCCTTTCCTTTCCCCCTCCCTCCCCCTTTCCCCTTTTTCCTTTCCCCTTTTTTTCTTTCCCCCTTTTCCCCCTTTCTTTTCTTTTCTTCTTCTTCTCTTCTCCCCCCCCTCTCCCCCCCTTTCCTCTCCTTCCCCCCCCCCTTTCTTTCCTTTCTTCCCTTTCCTCCTTTTTTCCTTCCCCTTTCCCCTCCCCCTTCCTTTTTTCCTCCCCCCCCCCTTCTCCCCCCTTTTTCCTTTCCCCCCCCCTCCCAACCCTTTTTTTTCTCCCTCTTCCCTTCCCCTTTTTCTTTTTTCCCCTC
>JALBCR010001684.1:0-15000 GCA_030710515.1 Abscondita cerata | reverse complement strand
AGCCGATAGATTATCAAATTGTAGGTGTAGGTCAATCAATATCTAAATCTCGCGGAAAAGTTAGTCTAGAAATATTTTCTTTATGTAGTAGATTTAGAACAGTAATATCATGTTTAGTTTTAGATAAAATTACAAACAATCTTCCTATATGTTCATTCAATAAAAATATTTTTTTTTTTTTTTTTTTCCGTTGTGCGTCTTCTTCCTTTTTTCTTTTTTTTTTTTTTTTGGTATTTATAAATTATTTTTTAAACAATTTTATTGTAAGGTTAAAGTAGTTAAAAAAAAAAAGGAAGAAGGACAACTATAAAAAAAAATAATTTTTTTTTTTTTTTTTTACCAAATCTTACATTCATCAATAAAAATAATTTACTTTTAGGGAAACACGTTAGACTTGCTGATCCATCATTTAATTTAAGTAGTCCAATAGATTTATTATTAGGTGTAGACGTATTTTATGATGTATTAAAAGAAGGGCAAATACGATTAAACGAAGGTCCGATTGTGCAAAACACATTACTAGGATGGGTATTAGCGGAAATTTAGCTTTAGGAGTAGAGAGTAAAAAAGTTAGTAGTTGTTTAAGCATAACCGCTTCTGAGGAAAGCTTGAACGAAAGTCTAAGTCGATTTTGGAAGATTGACGAATATGAAAACAAACAAATTTTAACAAAATCGGAAAAATTTTGCGAACAACATTTTTTAGAAACAACAACTCGAGATAAAGACGGTCGTTTTATAGTTAGTATACCATTTAAAGAAAATGTATCAGAGTTAGGAGATTCTCAAGAACAAGCATTGTTCAGATTTCTAGCTCAAGAAAAAGGTTAGCAAAAAATGAAGCTCTAAGATTAGAATACAATGATTTTTTAGCTGAATACGTTAGATTAGGGCACATGTCAAAAATTAATTTAAAAATGAGAGAGAAAATCAAGCACAGTATTTTATGCCGCATCATTCTGTAATAAAGGAATCAAGTAGTACTACGCGAGTTAGGGTAGTGTTTGATGCGTCGATGAAAACAAGTAACGGTCTTTCCCTTAATGATGTACAGCATGTTGGACCTACCATTCAAAACGATTTATTTGGAATATTGTTAAAATTTCGAGAAAACTTATTTGTATTTACTTCCGATATATCTAAAATGTACAGACAAGTATTAATACGTCCCGAGCAGAGATGTTTTCAAAAAATATTTTGGCGTTCTAAACCGCAAGAACAAATAAAATGTTATCAATTAAATACGGTCACGTATGGTACCACGGCAGGTCCATTTCTAGCGATAAGAGCACTTTATCAATTAGCTTTAGAACATGAACATAATTATCCAGAGGCTTGCCATATTATAAAAAATAATTTTTATGTTGACGATTGCTTATTTGGCGCAAATTCATTTCAAGATTTAGTACGCTTAAAACACGAAATTACAAATATTTTAGCTTCTGGTGGTTTTCAGTTAAGCAAGTGGCTGAGTAATGTCAATTTAAAAAATGATGGAAATTCAATAAACGAGCAAGAAAGTTTTTTAAATTTTGACAAACTAGAAAACAAAACGTTAGGCATAGTGTGGGATTCTGCAAACGATTTTTTAACTTATTCAATTGATATTTGTAAAACCACCGCGATGGTTACAAAGCGACACATTTTAAGTATTACAGCACAAGTGTTTGATCCTTTAGGTTTCCTATGTCCAATTGTTATAACGGCAAAATTTTAATACAAAAATTATGGCAAACAAAATTAGGTTGGGACGAGTCAATACCTCAACATTTGTCGGTAGAATGGCAAAATTTTATAGTCGATTTGAACCATGTTAATAAAATTAAAATAGATAGATTTGTACTGTCGAAAAATTATTTGAACGCGGAGTTACACGGTTTTGCAGATGCTAGTGAGTCTGCCTATGGCGCATGCATATATGTGAGATCTTTTGATTCAATTACCAAAAATTATTGTAGTCAGTTGTTGTGCGCTAAGTCAAGAGTTGCACCATGCAAGATACTTAGTTTACCCAGATTAGAATTATGCGGAACATTATTATTAGCCCAGTTAATTAAGAAGGTATTAGATTCTATAACAATTAAGTTTAAGAGTGTTAATTTATATTCAGATTCCACAATTGCACTTGCTTGGATAAAAGGAGATGCTAACCGCTGAAAACGTTTGTTGCAAACCGCGTAAGCGAAATTCAATCAATTACAAATTCATTTAATTGGCGTCATATTAATTCAAAAGATAATCCAGCAGATTTAGTATCTCGAGGTGTTAAAGCACAAATGCTTCTTTATTCTAGTTTATGGTGGCATGGACCACAGTTTTTAAGAAGTGATGGATCATACAAAGGCGAACTAAAAATAACCACTAATGATATACCAGAACAACGAATAATTAGCAACATTTCTTTAGGTAACAATAATTATAACACGATTTTTGAAAAAATATTCTGATGTCAATAAGTTAATTAGGGTTTATGCGTATGTACGTAGATTTATAAAAATGCTAAAGAACTTAGAGCAAAAAGAAATGTAGGTTCATTAACTTTACAAGAATTAGATGATAGCTTTAAGGAATTAGTACGTTTAGCTCAAATTGAATCATTTTACGTAGAATATAACAATTTAAAGCAGAAAAAGAAATTAATAAAATAATGTAGGATTTTTGTCTTTAAATCCGTATATAGATAAGGATGACATCATGTGAGTAGGTGGTAGGTTGCAAAATTCTAATTGCGCACATGACAAAAAGCATCCAATTATTCTACACCCAAAACATACTTTTACTAACAAAATTGTTGAAAGAGAACATAAAAGATTGTTACATTGTGGTCCCACTACTTTATTGGGCTCACTTAGAAATCGATTATGGATAACCGCTGGTAGAAGTTTAATTCGAAAAATAACGAGAAACTGCATTACATGTTTTGAGTTAATCCCAAATCATCCAAACTATTTATAGGGAAATTTGCCCCAAGTTAGAGTCGAGCAATTTAACCCATTTCATAACACTAGTTGTAATTTTGCTGGTCCAATATTAATAAAAGATCGAAATACAAGAGGCGCTAGACTAGTTAGAGTCGGATTCACCGGGTTTTAGGTATGACTCATCGCTACAAATTGTATGGATCAATCCAGGCTCGTATGTCGTAACTAATAAATAATTCCTACTGTAAATTTTTGTGTAATCTGTCAATTCAGTTTGATCAGCTGTTTCAAACTAATTAAAATAATCATAAATATGTTTTCGACCAGAAATGTTCTGATTTTCTCTTCATTTTTTAAATTGTGTCATTGAATAAAGATTGTGGGAAGTTATAATAATTATAATTTATTTATATATTTGTACAGTTGGAAATGTTACATTAATGTATGCGAACAAGATGTCCACGTATAAAACTTCTTAAAATAATTTTACTTTAGTGTTAAATGCAACGTTTAGTTTTGAGGTACCTATTTAACTGAAATTTAACAATTATTTGATTTAAATACAGTTTTATCGACTGTACACTCATCTACTCAGAGTGGTTACTGTATTGTGACGCAAAATCAATCAACGTTAATAAAACTAATTAAAAAGGATCCGATCTAATCAGATTCATCTGCCCCATATTCCGAACTTGAACTTTGATTACAACCTATACTAATAATTAAGGGTTCCACAAGTTCAAACCGCTGCTCAATATCCCACCACTTCTTCATTTCTTTTTCAGCATGTTGAATGCATTTCGTCCAATATGTACCATCTATTCTTTCGAGGGATTGTTTCCACACTTCTCGTACATGTTCATCGGTGTACTGTGAATTCAACTCTCCAATTTTTTTATTATAGTACTCCTTGCAATTAGCCCAAATTAATTCGATTGGGTTAAATTGGCAATGATACGGAGGTAATCTTAGTATCTTATGGCCGTTTCTAAGTGCAAGCTCATCTATTTCATAAATTTTCGGTTTGGATTTTCGTTAACTAATTGTAAAAGTTCTCGTTTTAACATTTTTTGATCATGCATTACATTATGCTTTAATAAAAATGTACACAAATCATGTTTGGTCGAGGAAGCATTGGGTATTTTTTCTTTTAGTGTTGAATGGTAACTGGCGTTGTCTAATATAATTAAACTAGGTTTTGTTAAATTTGGTATCAAATCATTTTCAAACCATTTCTTAAACAAATCTCCACACATGTCACCATGATAATCTTCTTTTGGGGATTTAGAAGAAAATAGAAGTGAAGCATTAGAAATAAAGCCGTTCCAGTTTCCTGCATGTACAACAATAAACCTAAAACCAAATTTTAATTTATTACTTGTAAGTATAAAATCAGGGTCAAACCTTTTGCTTTCTCCAAGTGGCTTTTCTTTATGCTTTGTTTAGAAGCATCATGCCAACTCCTTTTGGTGAACCTCTACTAAATATCCAAGTTTCATCCATATATACAGGGTCATACAATGCAAGATCCTTCTCAGTAAAATATTCTCGTAAAAATCTAACACGACTTGCTGCAATGTGGTTTTGTTCAAATAAACCACGTCTGCCATCATCAAGTTTAAAGGAAAATCCAATATTATGTAAGAGTTTTGTTAATCCACTTTTGCTAAAGTTGAATACACCAGCGGTAGCAATTTCATGTTGCAATGTTGCAACAGTAACATGTTGCCCTATATTATTCATAATTACTTATAAAAAAAAACTAATTTGAGCAATACTTACGATTATTATGCATATTATAAATTGTACGTTTAACCACATCTTTCACGAAGTTATCAACGTCACAAGACGTTTTGGGCACTACAGGTTCTTCGTTCTCCTTCACTTCATTTCTTTTTTAATCGAAGATACAGTATTTATGTTAACGCCACATGCTTCTGCAGTTCGCTATAATGAATCAAGCCGTAAGATGAAATAGTATTTTTAATTCATAAAATACCTGCATAACTGACGTGAGCAACAATACAGCACCGTTGTCACGTTCTCGCATAAAATAGTCCATTACTTTCATAATGACTGCTTCGGTTTCCAATTTCTTTGGCATTGCAACTATTCCTATGCTATCATAATAATCATTAATTTTTGTTAATACCATGTACTTACTTAATCTGCCTCGATATAATAATTGATTAGTATTGAAAAATACTGATTTGAATAAAGGAAAGATGAAAAATTCGAAAACGGTGTGGCAACTTGAAGTAGGAATGTAAGGTTATGACAATGTAAACAAAGAAAATTATTCGACGTACGTTTTCTTGTTTGGACATAAAATAAACGGCACGACATACGTTTCTCAATTGCATTTTGCTGATATTTTGATTTACAGAAACAGAAAACTGTGTCACGTCGATTATCATAGTTTACTGCAATGAGTCATACCTAAAACCCGGTGAATCCGACTATAAGGTTTACGTTTGTTTGTTTGTGTGTATGTCAGTCAAAGCGGTGCATTTGGAAATTCTATCTGACTTAACGACTGATTGTTTTATAGCTTGTTTGTGTAGATTTATTTGTAGACGTGGTAAACCTTTAAACATTTATACTGACAATGGCACAACTTTTATTGGTGCTAATAAAAAACTCAAAGAATTGTCAAGTTTCTTGAAATCCGATTCAAATAAAATTAACGATGTTATGACAAATGAAAATATTAACTGGAACTTTATTCCAGTTAGATCGCCACATTTTGGTGGTATTTGGGAAGCGGGAATTAAACGTATGAAATATCATTTAACAAGAGTAACTCATAATGCACATTTAACATATAAACAATTTGCTACTATTTTATGTCAAATCGAGTCTATTTTGAATTCTCGCCCCTTATGTCCTTTAACCTCAGATCCTGACGACCTTGAACCCCTCACTCCAGCTCACTTTTTAATAGGAAAAAACTTAGTTTCGTTACCGAAACCAAGTATAATTGGTGTACAAGAAAACAGACTAAAAATTTACCAGCGCTTACAACAAGTAACACAGCATTTTTGGCGAAGATGGCAAGCAGAGTACATATCAGAACTTCAAGAAAGAGTAAAATGAAAGCAGAATTCATCAAATCAAGTGAATGTCGGTAGTTTGGTTGTAGTAAAGGAAGATAACCTACCACCGTGTAAATGGAGTCTTGTCAGAATAACCGAAGTGTGTCCAGGTCAAGACAACATTGTAGTAGTTGTGCACGTGAAAATTAAAAACAAAGTAGTGTCTCGTGCAGTGTCTAAAATTTGTGTTTTACCTGTGGAGACTAACGAATGAAACCATAAACGCAATTAAATTAGTATAGTGTTAGTTTATAAATATTTTGTAAATATGTTTGAAATCATATATTTCAAGGCGGCAAAGTTAGTGTAAGGGTTGGGGGAACGCTTTTGCTAAGTAAGTGGGAAGAAAACAACTTGAGCTGTTAGGAAAATGTAAATTATTAATTGCCGAGTTGTCGTTTGACCATCAAAGGTCACAGTTCTAGTTTCAAGTTCAAGTACCCGTAAATCATTGTGTGTAGTTAATTGTAAGAAAAAAAGTGTAGAAGTTAAAATAAAATATATATACAGTCTACATTATCAAGTTTATTCAACAATCACTGAACCACATCTTGAATTATGATGAGAATGTCCTATAATAGTTTTGAACCTCACCATATTCAGACACGTATTGTAACCTTTCTGATAACTGAGATTGATGTGAAATTAAATTTTAAGGCCACCTTGAACAATATTCTGCTTTTTTATCTTTAGATGTTTTTTTATTAACATTTTTTTGACGCTTTTGTTTTAATTTTTTTCAGAACCGCTTTACGCCCGTTGTCGATAAAAATGGTACAAATGTAATACAAAAAATTAAGTCATACAACAAATTTTACCTAATACTATTTTCCTCTAAGAGAACTGCTCATGTGAACCTTTCCTCAATACGTAATGCGATTATTCAAAAAATTCATAGTTTCATAAAAAAACAACTGAAAATAGAAATGCATAATGTTAATTAAACTGACCCTAACATTTATTTTTACATCCATTTGTCGCTTCAAAAATGATAGCAGCTATTTGAAAAATAAAGTATTTAAGAGTTACTGATTATCAACTTTGAAAAATTGCAGTCGGCAAATGCGATACGGCAGAAGTGTCAGCAACAATTTAGAATATCAACTGAACCTCTAGATATTAAACAAACAACAATCATTTATTTATCTTCAACGGTTCAAAAGCAGTTAATTTCTTAACAAGCCCCTGCAAACCTAATTTTTCGAAATAAATGTTAAATGTCTAAAACTTAGACACACATCTTGACAATGTGATGGTGATGATCATAAAATTTAACGTAGAATCAGGTATAGTGTTAGAATTGGGTCATTACATTTAAAAAACACAATAATGGCGTCAATTTCCGGTATATCAAAAAATGCAGCCATTTGAAAATATTTTAGTTAGACCTGTAGTAGTCGAGTATAGCCCAATACCAAATTTCATATTGATGAAATTTCAGGAAGTTGATCACTTTCTAACCGACGGGCTACGTAAATCACCCTGTATATACAAGACAATTCACCGTCACGATTCATTAGATGCTTATGGAGAACGGAAAACAATATGGATTCAAAATTTTTATGGCGATTATGGTTTGATCTATGCTATTTTTGTAAAATATTTTTAACAAAAAGTCATTTCCATGGTTATCATCACTGTACACTTAATCTATCACAGTTTAGAATTAAATTGCAAAAAGGTTTGAAAGATCGACATTTGCGTATTCACGATTCATATTATCGTTAATTAAGTATTAAAAATGTCAATTTTTTAAAGTAAAACCATTCAAAATTTCACACTATTTAAAAAAGCTCACCATATTTAGTTCTAAACTGTTACAGATTAAGGCCCAAATCGAGAAACGTCACTCACTGTAAATTGAGTGAAGGTAACACACAAATTAAGTGACTTCCCATTTGCAAATTGATAGAGTTGCTTAATTTGAGTATGGCGGTTTTCAGGTGTCATCTTCCCTTTGTGGCGACTTCTTGAACGTGTCAAAAAATACATGTTCTTGAGGAATAAGCCCCAAGATGATACTTGCTTATATTAATCAGCAATATGCCATATCGATATGGCGTCGCCAAATGTCTGCCATACTTGTCAAAACGTCACTTTTTTAAGGTGGACCCGGATTATGTGTTCCATGTTATTTTTAGGTGAAATATATTTAGAATTATTTACATTACAAGATTCTGAAAGTGATTTCCTACATATTCAGTATACAAACTGATGATCAGTTAATAACATAGTCACGAAGTAAATTTCTGAGACATAACAAAAAATAATAAGAAAATCAATAGAAATCATACAAACACCTAATGAAATAAAATTATAATTATGATAAAAATTAATGTACCGAAATAATATAAAATATAGAACTTGTGGGTCGACACATTTACCCAAAGAAAGTTAAGTAAAAACCAAATTCAAACATTTCAGTTTTTTGTTAATATGTTGTGAGTCGTAGCAAGTATGTCAAATGCTTTCATCTTATTTGATTTTACCCAACATAAAGTAAGTTTTTTGTGATTTAACGGAATCCCAATTTTTTAAGCAACTGAGATGTACATCAGCAATATTTTTATCGTAAACTTTTCTACTTCTTTCTAGTACAAATTCTACATATTTTAATAAATTTTACGTTATATTTAATAAGACATTTTAATTTGTTTTCCTTAAAACTGCAAATTTAAAAGAAAACGTAATTATTTTTATATTTACTTTTGGTATTTAAAAGGAAGTGAAATAAATTGATGATCTCTACAAAAATAACAGGACTTCCAATTACGACGCTTCGGCCGTTTAACATAATAGAAATTCCAGTGTAACAATACAGTTGGGCGTCCTCTTAAATTATTATTAATGATTGCAAAAAAAACTCTTGGCATAAGACATCATTATTTTAATTTTGTAAATTATCCACGCTGGTTTTGCTTTATAATCATTTTTAATGAGGGATGTGGCAACGAAAAAATTATTTTATCGATATTAGAATATGTTAACCCAAAAAAATTCGATCCGTAATTGAATAGTAAATTATCGTTCTTGCTTAGTTTGCAATTCCAATTTTGAAAGATATTATACAAGATTGAAGTTCATATATTGAATGTTTTAGTTGAAGAATATTTTTTTAAATTAACATTTAGGACAGTGTGTGTAAAGATGAAAAAGTAACACAAAAAGAATTCAATGTCAATTAAACGTAATAAGGGTACATAATTGTGATTGAATATCATTATAATTATTTTTAAATGCTAAGAACCTGAAGGTATTTGTTTCAAAATTAAAATAAAGAAAAATTATGCAAGCATATCGTTTGTAAAGCTTATTTTTATCACATTGTGTCTTCAATTATATTTTTGTATGTTACTTGTTATGATTTAAAATTAAAAAAATCTTTAGAGGAAGAAATGCTTAAAGTTTTGTTGAATATGTTAATAATAATACAGTGATTAGTATCTAATTATTTAAAAAAACAACTATTTTATCTTTAACTTGTACTTTAAACCATCTAATTTTAGACTGTTAGGGTTTTATTTGTAAACAAACTATAACCTGGCCGCCAGCTCTGTCAGTCGTAGAGGGTCGTGGGCGTACTTACGAATAATTAGATCAAAAGCTTCCACACTGCCAAGATAAATGATAGGGCGCCACCTAGTAGAACGTGTAGTAAATCTTCCAGAGCAACTAGAAGCTCCAAGACACAAAAACAAATCGTAGGATAGCAGAAATATAATTTTTGTAGAACGACTAAACCTTAATCAGAACGACAACATATATAAAAAAATATAGACAATAATAAGATGTAGGTAAAAGCACAATACAAATTATAAGATAACAGTTAAATAGAACGATATGTTCTCATAAGAATACAGGCAAAACAACCCCAAATATTTATTAGTCGCACTAATTTCAATCGGTGAATAGAATTTAGAGGCACTTTTAATCTCTAACAATCATTTCTTATAGAAGAGCAATATTATTTTTAAACTGTAGGATTTGCGACATCTAGTGTCGACTCGTGTTAGCGATCACGTACGCAATGGTTTGCATTAAGCAATCTTAATTATTTTTAAAGTGTGTAAAATGTTTTTTTATTTTAAAATTTGCAGCATTTTCAAAAAAAATGGGTCGATTTTTTTATTGTTCCTCAAGTTATACCCTTTACTTTGAGGGTACAAAAACAATAAATTAATTGTGGAGAAAGATTAGATCCCATTTTATTTTTAAAATAGAACTTTTCATCCCAACTAAAACGGCAGATGAACTGATCAGATCTCTTGACGCAGCCCGCAGAGAAAAGTGGATGAAAACGACCAAAAGACTTGATTTCAAACACTCTAGTGGGAAAGCGTTAAGTCTTCTCAGAAAACTAAGCGCAAGTAATCCTATCACTCAAAACAACAATGGGGTTACACCTAATCAGGTCGCCGAACGCATAGTCTCTTTGTCGAGAGCCCCTAGAGACAGACGTCATACCACAAAGATCAAACACGAATTCCGGAACCTGAAAAACAACAGCCCTGATGAGTTCCTTCTTTCAAAATCTTTTGACCTCAACAAGGTTGACCAAGTGCTGAAGATCATCAAAACTAATAAAGCCGAAATGCATAATGAGTTTCTAATAAATACCGGACCCTATACCAGAAGATGGCTTGCGGATTTCTTTTCGATATACTTAACAGTGGTAACCTCTCTAAGGAACGTAAAAAGACCAAGATTATAGCTATTCTCAAACCGGAAAAACCCAAAAACAGCGCAGAAAGCTAATGTCCAATCTAGCTTCTGAGTGCGTGCTTCAAGCTCTTGGAGAAGTTGGTTCTTGAAAGGATAAAAGACGAGATGAATGGACACATCTCAATATACAAAACGGGTTTCCGTGCTGGACGCAACTGTTCGGACCAAATCTTAAACCTCACCACCTTTATAGAGGCAAGATTCCAAGAAGGCCTTAAAACATCAGCTGTGTTTGTGGATTTGACGGCGGCCTACGATACCGTCTGGAAGCAGGGACTTCTATACAAATTCTTAATAGTTATACCCAACAAAAACTAACTAATCTACTAAATAATACGCTGAGGGATAAACCGTTCCAGGTGGTCATGGGTGACAAAACCTGTAGGACGAGACACTTACAGAAATGGCTACCACAAGGCTTAGTTCTTGCTCCGATGCTCTTTAACATCTACATTGCAGATATGCCGGAAACAACATCGAAGATGTTCGCATATGCCAACGGTATGGCACTGGTGGTCAAGCAAAGATCTATAAATGCCACGGAAGAAATTCTAAGTAACGATCTTTAAAAACTGGAGAAATACTACCGAAAATGAAGACTAACCCTCAACCCCAGAAAAACCGAATGCACCTGCTTCCATCTAAATAATAAACAGGCAAACAAATAATCACTGCTTTCTTTTAACGGCACCATGCTTAAATACAATGCCACCCCTAAGTACTTAGGAGTCACCATGGACCGGACATTATCGTTTAAGCAGCACTTCAATAACACATTAGCCAAGGTCCGTACTAGAAATAATATTATCCAGAAACTCTGTGGTACTACTTGGGGAGTAACAGCAAACGCATTACAATGCTCTGCCTTTGTTCTCGTCTACAGCACTGCCGAGTATGCAGTTCCTGTGTGGCTAAATAGCAAAAACTCGACACGCAACTGAATCACACTATGCGCAACATCACAGGATGCATTAAATCAACCCCGATATACTGGCTACCGATACTCAGCCACATTGCTCCGCCCCATCTCAGAAGACAGAAGGCAGAATCGTAAAATTTTTGCCGATCAACAAATACCCATCCATAAGGACATGGCAAAAGCAACCTCAAGACGACTTAAATCCCGAAGGCCGCCAATCAGGACCGCAGCCGAGATATGCTCAAGCGACGCCAAATGAAGTTGGAGGGCAACCTGGGAGCAGTCCATACCGCCGGGTGTGGTTTATATGATCTCAGTCCAAGACGTACTGCTGGTTTTAACACCCCGCGACAAATTTGAAAAACAGCCAACAGAATTTGAACTGGCCATGCGAGATGTGCATAAACGCTACACAAATGGGGCAGATTACCAACGACTGAATGTAAGTGCGGGGACCTAAACCAGACCATAACCCATATTATCCAACATTGTGGAAATAGAGCATACCCAGGAGAAGTAGCCAATTTTTTTCCCTCACGCCCTCCGCGATCGACTGGATCAGGAACCTGGATCTGGCACTGTGACACTTAAATGTACGTACAATCATTAAATGTTACTCATTTTATGTTTCCTTTGTAGCCATACAATAAATAAACAAATCATTTCACCACTATGTCAAAAATTGTCAGATTTACTGACGTTTCCGATTTCTAATGTTTCTCACTCATCACATACAAAACTCGCTGGAGCAACAAGCTCCCGCATTCAACTGTTACGTCACTACCGGCCCTAAGTCTTGGAGGCACTGCCTATCACATATTGCTACCGAAACAAGCGTCTTGCACACTTTCGTTATTTTTGAAACCGTTTTATGTTGGTAGTAATTGTGGTATTTCTGTTCTTAGTTTTGTTTCTAGTATTTGCTTATAAATTTTGCTTATTGCACTTAGTAGAGTGATTCCTCTGTAACAATCACAATTTTTGTTATTTCGACCTTTAAGTATAGGTGCGATTAAGTCTAATTTCCATTTTTTTATGTTTTGTGACTGTTTTTCTTGGATCTTATCTATAAACTCTTTTCTTTATTTTTTTATTATGTTTCACTATGTTCACTTACGTTTAGTGTTTTCTCACCAATCTTTTCCAATTTTTTATTTGGTTTTGATGCAACAATGTATGTTTGTACTTTATTTTTTGCAGTGTTTTTCTCACCAATGTCTTCATGCATTTTTTTGTTTGGTTTTAACTACAGTAGTCTTTTCATAGCGTTTTATAGATGTCATCATTTTTGTAATTTCTTTTGGATTTATTTAGTGCACCATCTGGTTTGTTTTTTATTTTGTTTATTTTTGATAAAATCCACATATACGTTTTGCGGACTCTTTAACTACGTAGTTAACGTTCTTCTAGGGTTTTCTGTTCTAGGTCTTCTTTATTTTCATTTATTAACTTAATTACTGCATTTTCATATTGTTTTGAACATCCTTCCTCTCTCAACTTCCTCTCTCACTTTTATGATTTCATGTAGTTTGATGGCTTCTGTTCTTGGTGTTCCGTTATTGTCATTTATTTTAATTCTCGTTATCAGTAGTTAGTGATCCTGCTTATTTCGCTTCCTCTTTTTACTCTTACATATAGTATATATTTTTGGTTTTTTTTCCACCATTATATAATCAATTATTAATCTTTCTTTTCTTCTTGGTTCTCCTCTTGTAAATTTGTGTACTTCTTTGAGCTTATAAAAGGTGTTGTTTACTATTAAAACGTGGTTTCGGCAAAATTCAAATAATCTGATGCCATTTTCCACATTTCCCAATTGCTATTGTATAATGTGTTTACTTTTACCGACTCTTACATTTATCTCCTAAAATACAAATTGATCCTTTTGAGTTTTCTACTGTAAGAGAACGTTTCCCAAAATGTTTCTTTTTTCTCTTTTATTTTATCTTCGTAACCACCTATTATTGATTGTACCTGATTATCTTTTTTTAATTCTATTGATACAATTTTTTTTAAAAGTTGTTCCCATCTGTTTAAATATTTTTTGTGTATTATGCAACTTACTACTCCAGCTGTTGATCTCTCTTTCTTTGTGATTCCACCCTACACTAAGATATGGTCGTTATTCTTTTAGTAATTTTATTTTCTTTTTATTTTTGCTTCAGATGCCGTCAAATTGGCTTTCTCAAAATATTCACTCACTTCCTACTCTTTTTAATTTAAGCTTCTTATGTTCCAAGTTCTCCACTTAACTTCATTTTTGTTAGTGTTTTTTTTTTTGTTATTCTTTCGTTCGATTGCTTTCAGTTTCCAAATTCGTTTCCATGTTCATAGTTGTGTTTGTTTTTTCGTTTTGTTCCACTTGTATATTCTTCAGTTTTTGGGTTTGTAAAATCGCCTTTTTCTTCGTCCCATATGTATTTGCAGCCGTTAACGTCTAGTTTTTTTATATTCTATTTTAACTCTATTTCCTTTCATTTTTTCTAGATGTGCCATTTCACGTATTTTTGCTTGTGGTTAGGTCATTCCTAATCTATATGTTTTTTCCCTTTAGTTTATTCCTCATTATTTATATGTGTTATTTCCTGATGTGTTTGTTGATTTTGTAATTCAGTTTGGCGGTCTCCTTTCCATTATTATAATTTTTTAAATTTTTCTAATCTCGCTTTTTTTAAATAAATATTCTTCTCTAGATCTGATCTGTTTTCTTGTGTACTGCCGTTTCTGTTTTTGTTTATTTATTCTTCTTAACGTTTACAGCAAAATATCCCTGTGGTAATTTCATTGGTTGTCTATATTTAATTTACAATACTTACTTATTTGTATAAATGGGAAATTCACACTTTGTAATCGTATTCGTAGTGATAACCGCCCAAGGTTTCCTACCCGTACTACCTCCTTGGAGATCAATTTTTATTTTAATTTAATTTTACGTTTTAAGTTAATTTTTACAAACTATACTAATCTTTTTATTTGTATTTATCAATTTATATGTTGCTTTTAGTCACTAAATTAATTTTATTGCTCGTGAACTTCCAGTATTTTGGTTTTATTTAGGGGAGCATTCACTAACACGTTTAACGTTTACTTTCACTTCATAAAGTAAATTTATTTATTTATGTATTTATTTGTATGGTACATTTAAAATATTGTGTTGTGATGTAAGTGTTATGTATGGTACCCCAGAAGATCAGTTGGCATTAGCTTTCCTAGAAAATCTAGAACCTACTTTTTGGAAGAGGTGGTGGTATATCCTTCAAAAAACACCGTGGTTAGCCGACGTTTCGATTGTCTGGTACAATCTTTCTCGAGGCAAAAAAAGAATAAAAGTAGATAATATAATA
>JALBCR010001683.1:0-32119 GCA_030710515.1 Abscondita cerata | reverse complement strand
TTTCTTGTCCTATTACGAAAGAGGAAAACAAGGAAATAATTTTTGCCTGGTCACGTTCCCCGTGATTTTTGTTTTTATAATATTAATTGCTAAAGGATATTTCAGGATAGATACAGTTAAGCGTTAGATAAAGCTGAAAACGTTTCTAGTGCTTTCATCTACATAAAGCCTCGGACGCGTCGTCTTAGAGGCATAATTCCATATCTGTCCTGAACTATTGCCGTGGATAGATAACATTATTTCCGAATTGTATTTTCAAGCACACTGCCCGATTAACTTTTCTAGGTTAATAACCCGTACCTGTAAATAAAAGAGTCTTATCAACAGCTCCAGACATTAGTTGAATTGAAATTCAACTCACCAGAATTTAATTGACACCTACGCACAATTAAATTCAGAAATAATAACACGTTAAATATTAGTCGATTAACCCTGTTTTGTTACAGAGACAAATCATTGGAGGTGGATCCACTGCAGCCTAAATCAACCGCAGTTAGATGTGGTTGTGATCCCAACCCTTAGAAACCGTTTTTTATTTCCTGTTAGAAGTCGTTCCGGGTATTTTCCGTTTATTTATCCGTCCGAAGCCGTATTTTCCGTTCTGTTTGAAGCCGTTTTCCGTTTTCTTGTTTGGTTTTTAACCGAAGATAGAATTGTTTTTGTTTACGTTATTTAAGAGCCCTTGTTTTATGTTGATTTTATTGCGTACCGTTTTCCTGCTTAATTTTTCCGTTGACAAAGTAATTAATATATTTTTGTAGGGTTAGAATTGTGATTTTCAATGTTAAAGAAGCCGTTATTGAATTAATTGTGTTTGTTTAACATTTTGGATTGTTGGTTAAAATACTTACACAAGTTATATTCGTAAACCGTTTATTGTAAATGATTGTTGTATATTATTGACATCTAATTTTCTTAGTGTCCACAATATATGTTGTTTGAAAGTTTTGTGCGTTAACTTTTTACAGCAACCAGAACCCGTTATTACGCAAGCATTGAACACAGAGATACCGCTCTGTTACCGATACCTTTGCTGAGCATCTCGGAGGTTTACAGTCGGCAACAACCAAATGCTGAAATTTGCCCAAATGGGCAACACGTAAAGCCTTTATAGTCTAAGCACGCGGTAAGCGAGGGTGTAAAATTCAAAATATTGTAGTTTTAGTGTTACCGGTAGTGCCACTTGATTGTGCTGGTTGCCTTAACTTCTCTACCGGTAAGAAGCGTTTTATGACACCAACAAAGATAAAAAACAGTTAAGAAAAACAACAAATAAAACTAAAATAAAATTATTTGTTCTTGTTGACATAATTGCAAACACGAATTACGTTTAACAACAATAGTTGGTATCAAACGCAAATAACTAGAATTTTAATTTTGTTAACCACTATGTATTTACTTTAAAAAATATGTACACATTTTGGTCATGCGCTCATGTATAAATTGTTTTAATTAATTATTTTTAAAATTAAAAGTTAAACTGTTTTATTTATTTGTTTATTTTCTTTTTTGACAAGTGTGAAGAAAGCAAATATTTTAAAACAGTCTAAAGAAGTAGTAAATTGTGGTTATCATTTAGTAATTGAGAGGAATTACGGATTGCAGATGATCGTTATTTAGTATGTCATTGAAATGAATTTAATTTGTCAATAGTAAAATTTTTAACAAAATTTCTGAAAAAAATCGCACATTTTTAATAAAGTAAGCTATATAAATTTTACTGCAATTCTACAGCAGGCAATTTGAGATTGTTATTTTTGCCAACACCTAGTTGGCTATTGTAATTGAAAAGATCGACAATGTAACTGCTAACACATCTGTTGACAAAGTAATTTAACAAGTATTTCTATTAACATGTTACATGCATGTCATCAACTGTGTTTAGTATTAATTATTATCGGACACTTCATCAATACAGGGCGAAGTAGAATGCAAACCTAGCAATATCTCAAAATTTTTAAATGAATCATTTATTGTGTTTTTTTAAGGATTGTTAGTACAATTAATTAGTTTTTAAAAGATATAGTATGTGTACGCTATAGTGTAAGTTAACGAAAACCGTAAGTATTTGATAAAAACCAAAAATATTGTATTTTACTTGCAAAATAAAGGTATCTTAAATTTTTCATAACATTTTTGTACATTGTGGGTTAAAATTATAGTGAAGGTACAGACTTAGGGTTCTCACTATGTAATAGTACTCTGCAAAATATACAGATTGGTGCAAACATCTGACATTGGAGGGTAACATCGTTGAAAAAAAGATATCACTTTCACAATTAGTCACATTTGGTACAGTTTTTGAATGTATATTTTAAACATATTTTTGATTATACAGGGTGTTCCAAACAGTCGTGGCAGCTTAAACTTTAATTTTTTAAATACAATACCTTATATTTTCTTTAAAGTTCAAAAATGATTCATTAAGAGCTGTAAAAATTTAGCATGTCAATGTATTGTACACGTTATTTTAGAAGATATAGATAATTATTAATAAAGAATTACACCTACTTTAGCGCTCTGTTATGAAGTAACCAAAAAAAATTTAACATAAAAGTACTTAACATTAAACACAGCTGCAAACATAAAAACAACATGTTTTTAAAAATATATGTTAAGTTATTTTAAGTAAGTATGTTTTCAAAGCACTTAATGAGATCTTTTGGACCCTTAAAGAAAATACAGTGTGTTCCATTTAAAAAAAAATGTAAGTTTACGCTACCGCGACTTGTTGAAGCACACTGTATAATCAACAATATTTTTAAAATTTGTACTCAATAAAGTTATACTGTTTTTTCCAACAATGTTATCTTTCAATTCCAGAAGTTTACGCCACCCTGTACATAAGAATGCTCTTCAGAGTAGTATGACATAATGAGTTGTGTTAGTTTATTTTTACACAAATAAATAGGAACTTTTAGTGAATACTATAATAATTAGTGTTGATAGAAAATATATTTATTAATTTAATTTATTTAATTGATCTTTGACGTATTCAATACTAATTATTGTTTTAAAATAGAAGTACAAGATAGACGACCTGAGATTATTATCACTATTTACAACAAAAATAAAGTTTCAATTGTTACGTAAGCGTTATCTTAGGTAAAAGTACACCTTCGGTCAATAATATTTGACAAAAAACTTTGTGGGAGAACTGTGTCTTTCTCAGTATAATTTACACCTAGAATGTTGTGTAATGTATTTTTTTAGTGAATGTAATCAGTAAATTAAATAAAAGATTTTTTAGTGTAATAGATAACATATGTTATCTAGTACCTTCTTATTAAAAATTTTGTTTAATATACTGCCAGTTGTAATAATACAATATGAGTAAATTGTTGATTATTGTGATAGTTTTCGGTGCTAGTTGCTTGTGCCAAAGCGCGCGTATACTCGGCATAATCCCAACGGCATCTTTCAGTCACCAGGTGGTGTTCCAACCACTTTGGAAGGAACTGTCATTACGAGGGACATCAAGTCACAGTATTAACTACTAACCCGATCAACAACCCAACGTTAAAAAATTTAACCGAGATTGATTTAAGTTTTTCTTACAAACTTTTCTCCGACGCTCTACCAGAAATCATTAATCACAGCCGACATTTGCTTCATTACATTCAATTAACTGTAAAATTATTTTTAACTTCTATAGAGAAAACAGCTGGAACATCCACCGGTGAAACGGTTGATCAATGACCCGAACGTGCACTTTGACTTAGTTATTGTTGAAAATGCTATGGATGTACCGTTGGCTTTTTCCAAAAAGTTTAACTGTCCTTATATAGCAGTATTTTCAGTAGACCCACCAAATATAATGCATAAATTTATGGAAATCCGACATCAATTTTGTATCCCGATTTGATTTTGGGAAAAAGATCGTGATTTAACACTGGTTCAACGGATTATTGCAGTAATGTACAGAATTATCGACGGAATTTTTGTTAAATTGCTGATAGGGAACGAGCAAGCAGAACTAATCCAAAAACACTTTGGTTTGGAGTATAATTTGAAAGAACACAGAAGAAATGCTAGTTTGACTTTTTATAAATTCTGAACCAATTTTTCACATTGTGAGAGCAATTACCCCTGCTACTATACCTATTGGAGGAAAACTTGTGCGATTACCTTCAAAGGCGTTAACTACAGTATGAGATCTTTCATATCCAACATCTACCTTCATAATTATGTGTGTAGGATCTTAAAAATATGTTAGATTGGGCCACAGGTGGGTTTATATTTATTTTAGCCTTGGTTCTAATGTTAACAGTAAGGATGTACTACAAGAAAGCATGAGCGTAATTTTGGAAACTTTAAAGAACTGCCTTATACAATATTATGGAAGTACGATGAGAATGACTTGCCGAATAAACCAAGTAACGTCATTATATCAAAAATGGGTTCCACAGCTGGAAGTTTTAAGTAAGTTCTATTGTAATGTTTAATTTTATTTTTTTCGCGATTATAGAACATCCAAATTTGAAACTTTTCATTACGCATGGCGGAGCTCAGTCTAAAGAAGAAGCGATTTTTGCTCTGGTACCAATGCTGGAATGCGGTTTTTTGCTGATCAACCTTTTAACGTAAGAAAATTGGTCACGCTTGGTTGCTCGTTGTCCGTAGATTTCAAACTTTGGAAAAAATAATTTCAAAGACATTATTTTGGAGATGATCAATAATCCAATGTAAGTATACAGTGTTCAAAGTTTTAGCGGATCAGCGTGTGCTTTTAGTTACCGTAACCGAATTAAAGAACTTGTTGATTTGGCGGAAGATCAACCGATGTCTGGATTAGACCTTGCAGTGTGGTGGACTGAGTATGTTTTACGTCATAACGGAGCAAGACATTTAAGAAGCCCATTGTTGGACATACCTTGGTATCAGTATTATCTTCTAGATGTAGGGGGTGTTTTTCTAATAATTTTTGTTTTTGTTATTTATATACTAGTTGTTTCTGTAAGAGTCATAAAATGCATATTAATGTATACCACGTTTCGATGAAGTGGCAAAACTAAGAAAGAATAAATGTAATTAATACTAGTTTGAATATTTTGATTGCGATTTTTGTGTAATTGATTTTTTTTGTCTTTGTCTATATTTTAAGAGAAATATTTCTTGCCAATTTTAATATTAATCCCGAATTTATTAGTGTGAAACAAAGTTTGGAAGAGAAAGACTGGGAGAGAATGGAGAAGACAATTGTAACAGTACAGGGTGGGCAAATAAGCAGAAGTAAGCTGCTATATCTCAGAAACTAATAATCGTAGAGAGTTACGGTAAAAAAATTTATAGGTAAAGTGGGCAAGGAAAATTCTGAATTATGATTAAGTTTTCTAAATGGCCGCCAGTGGCCGTTTTCGCCATCTTGAATTACATAAAGTTACGTTTCTTGCAATTTTCCCCAATGAATGTAACAAAAAAGTATTTGCGTTTTAATGTTAACCTAAAGTCGAACATTTTTTGTCCAACCAATGTTTTTCTATCTTTCGAAATAAAGTAGTGGGGGGTATTTGAATGTTGTTTTAAATGAATGCCTGTAACTTCGAAACGGCTTAATGAATTTGGATAAATTTGGTATCATTGAAAAGAGCATTTCTTAGGATTTTAGGTTTTTTGTAATTATGACAGTTGTGACTTACACGGCCGCCAATAGAAGGCGTTATTCGATATTATAACCAAAATATTAGATTTTTTCAAAAATTTAAATGCGATAATATGACTTTTTTTAGACCAGATAATAGACAAATGACCAACCAATAAGCCTGCGCAAATCACATCTTAATATCTTTTTCCTAACTCAAATTATTAAAAAAAAAATACTAAACCAGGAAAATTTAGTAAGCCATAGAAATAAAAAACAACTCCTGTCAAAAATATTCCCAAGTAACGTCAAATTTTTGTCACACGCAGCCTAATATTGTTGATTGCGTATAATTTGAGTACTATTTAATCAAAACGCCTTTCACAAATAATGAAACCGTTGACATGATTGCGAGTTATTTCGAGTGTTTTCAAAATGTAGCTATAGCTGCAAGACAGTACGCGGCACGGTATCCAGATTGCCGTCATTACGGGAGAAGAATGTTTTTGCGTTTGGTACAACGATTACGCGATACTGTAAGTTTTCGTCGTCCTCAACGTCGCAGGCGTCGCAATGGAAGGACCAAAGAAAACATTATCAATGTCTTGCCTTACATAGAATTTGATAGACATGTAGAAAATAGAACATTGTCTCTAGACTTGGAAATAGTACGAACAACTGTTAGAAATATTTTGAAAGATTATAGGTAAATAATTGTATCTTATTCCATGTATCTTGGCACATACTCTCAAATGCATACACAATTCAGTGTTATTCTGATTATATTATTTTTAAGCATATGTTGTTTTTTACTTTTAGACTACATCCTTACCACATAGCCTTGCACCAGGCGCTAAATGAACAAGATTTCGATAATAGATTAAATTATTGTCAATGGATGCTAGGCATGCTTGAGGAAAACAGAAATTTCTTAACGAAAATTCTCTGGACCGACGAGGCTACCTTTAGTAGTGATGGTAGAGTAAACCGTCATAATATGCATTATTGGTCCGCTGAAATCCGCATTGGTTAAGAGAAGTGCAACACCAGGGACGCTAGAGCCTAAATGTGGTGCGGTATCATTGGGGACAGAATTATTGGACCTTATTTTTTTGAACAAACTTTAACTGGTAACCGCTTCTTAGAGTTTTTGATCAACGACTTGTCAATTTTGTTGGAAGATGTGCCACTGGAAACTAGGAGAACTATGTTTCTGCAATTAGATGGTTGTCCGGCACATTATTCAATTAATGTCCCAAACCATATTAACGAGACCTTTCGACTATGCTGGATAGGAAGGGGAAGCCTATTTTCTTGGCCGGCAAGATCACCCGACTTGAAATGTTTGGATTTCTACTTGTGGGGACGCTTAAAAGACATTGTTTTTCAAACTCCACCAACAACACGAATGGATATGGAAAACAGAATTCGAAACTCAATCCGTCAACTATCAGCGGCAGAAATCGAGGCTGCGGTTTTGTCGACTCAAGAAAGACTGGAACAATGTGTGGAATATGACGGAAAACAATTTGAACACAAAGGCATTAATCTTTTTCAAAATCGGTCCTTTTAGGACCACAACTTTATTTAAAGAAAAATCGTTTACGCGTGACTTAAATTTACAGCACTAAATAAACTGAGATTTTTCGTGAATATTTTGAGAGGAGTTGTCTTTTATTTCCATGGCCTACTATTTGCCTTCTTATCGAAAGCAACCGATGCATTTTTAAATGGGTATATATGAATTTTCCTGGTTTAGTATTTTTTTTAATAATTTAGTTAGGAAAAAGATATTAAGATGCGGTTTGCGCAGGTTCATTAGTTGGTCATTTGTCTATTATCTGGTTCAAAAAATAATTATATCATTGCATTTAAATTTTTGGAAAAATTTAATATTTTGGATATAATATCGAATAACGCCCTCTATCGGCATAATAACACCCCTTTATCGTGTAAGTCACAACTATACAATTGCAAGAAATCTAAAAAGCCCAAAAATGCTCTTTTTAATTATACCAAATTTATCCAAATCCATTAAACCGTTTCAAAATATAAAGAAAAATTGGTTTGACAAAAATGTTCAACTTTAAGTTAACACTAAAACGCAAATACTTCTTTGTTACATTCATTGGGAAAAATCGCGAGAAACGTAACTTTATGTAATTCAAGATAGCGAAAACGCCCACTGGCGACGATCTTGAAAACTTACACATAATTCCAGCATTTTACCTTGCCCACTTTACCTATCAAATTTTTTACCGTAACTCTCTACGATTATTAGTTTCTGAGATACAGCCGCTTACTTCGCTTATTTGCCCACCCGGTACATACAGGCTGTTACATTAAGCTTGGTACGCGGCCATATCTCGAAAACTATTGGGTGTAGAAATTTGGAAAAAAAATATTATTACTAAAATAGTTATGAGAAAATCCTGAAAATAATTTTCAAGTTCCAAATTTCACCGTAAGTGAGCGCAATTGACAGAAAGAGGCATAAAATTTAAGATTTTTTCCAAAATTTTGACATAAGGCTATGATTTTAATAACATCATTAGAAAGCCTGACTGAGGGTTATTAGCGTACCAGCCTTAATAAGCCAAGGAGAAGCCCCACAATGTATAATAATTTAAATGACTGTATTTTCTAAATGACTTATCTGATTACAGCAAACTTAAGCTTGTTTGTAAGAGAAATGTCAATGTTTTTAAATATTGTATTTACTGGTACTCGACAGTTTCAAATAAAATTGCTAGAGAGCGCAGTTTGCAATATTAACAGTTTTTTTAATTTTTCCACAAAAATTCAAAACATACAGTATAATTTTGATGTCATAATCGGAAAGTAGGTTAATTTGCTAGAGAAACCGCGAGAAGCGCAGTTCGATATCTTTGCCCGTTTCAGAGTTATTGTCAAAAGATTACATTTTTCACACTTTAATTTGAAAATGCTTATTTTCCTAGTTTTGTAGATTTGTGGCTGGGATTAGTAACAATTAGTTTTGATATTATGTTATATTTTAAGCCTCCCTTCACATTTTATCTAGGGGTAAGACTAGTCGAAATTATTGTATAAGGCGACATTTAGAGCGCGTTTAAAGGCCATAACAAAAACAACAATAACAGCATTTAGCAAAAAGTTTTTAAGGGATTAATTGAAAGGTTTTTGTAAATGACGACCTCTATTTTGCAAAATCTAATTATCAATATCTTTCCTACATTTGTTAACGGCTGTTTCACTTTCAGCTCGTGAAATCGAATTTATAGCGTTTTCAAATCGCCCAATCATGTCGTCCCGTGTGGTTTTATTAACAATGTCTTGTATTCGGCTCCACAAATAAAAAATCTAATGCAGTTAAATCCGGGGATCTGGGTGGCCAAAAAACAAACTACTCCTTTCAATCCAGCGATTCGTTACTAACATTTAAAAAATCAGAGAACTTTTTCGAAAAGTCAATGGGAACATCTTCTAAAGGAATAGACAAGTCATTTTCTAAAAAGTTAAAATGTGATTTACCATTAAGATGATTGTCAAAAATAAACGGTCCAATAATTCGGTTCCTTAAAATACCACACCAAACCTTTTTACTAAGAGTGGCAATGAAATCCGGTTTACGATTAATCCAGGTTCTTACAAAATCGAAAACCGGTTTACCGATTAATCGGCAAACCGGTTAATAAAGTCGGTTGGTTGAACCGGTTTAAAAATCGGTTTGTTGATTCGGTTCGATAACCGGGTTGTTACCCGGTTTAAAAATTGGTTTGTTGAACCGGTTTAAAATCAGTTTTGGAACCGTGTTCAAAATTGGTTTATTAGAACCAGTGTTTAAAATCGGTTTGTTACGCCATTTTATAAAACCGGAATTGTTAAACTGTTTTAAAAACCGCGGTTTTGTTGAACCGTGTTATATTTACGTACCTACAAATTTATATTTGTTTGACTTGTGTAAATTTGTTAATGTTTCAGTAAAAAACTACGAAAGATTTTTTTTAGACGCATCAAATTATGAATTACATCTATTGAATATTATATCATAAATCTCTGGCTAAGTAAATTTTTTAAGGTTTTTTTTAAAATAAGTTCTATTGATGGTTAAATTAACTATTATAAAAATACGTAATTAAATTTATTGAAGAATCTTAATTATGAGTTTATCGTGTTTACGTTTGACAATAGTAAAACTTTAATAGCTAGCCAAAATAATACTATGATGTCTTTTACTCGGCTCCACAAATAAAAATCGAATGCAGTCAAATCCGGGGATTTGGGTGGCCAAGAAAACAAACTACCCCTTTCAATCCAGCGATTCGGAAAAGTCAATGGGAACATCTTCTAAAAGAATAGACAAGTCATTTTCTAAAATGTTAAAATGTGATTCACCATTAAGATGATCGTCAAAAATAAACGATCCAATAATTCGGTTCATTAAAATACCACACCAAACCTTTATACTAAGGGTGGCAATGAAATCCGGTTTACCGATTAATCGGTAAACCGGTTTACGGTTAATCCAGGTTCTTGCAAAAATCAAAAAACCGGTTTACCGATTAATCTGCAAACCGGTTTATAAAGTCGGTTGGTTGAACCGGTTTAAAAAATCGGTTTGTTGATCCGATAACCGGTTTGAAGTTTAAACCGGTTTGTTGAACCGGTTTAAAAAATCGGTTTGTTGAACCGGTTTAAAATCGGTTTTGGAACCGTTGTTCAAAATCGGTTTGTTGAACCGGTGTTTAAAATCGGTTTGTTACGCCATTTTATAAAACCGTATCATTGAACCGCTTTAAAAACCGCGGTTTGTTGAACCGTGTTGAAATTACGTACCTACAAATTTATATTTGTTTGACTTGTGTAAATTTGTTAATGTTTCAGTAAAAAACTACGAAGGATTTTTAGACGCATCAAATTATGAATTACATCTATTGAATATTATATCATAAATCTCTGGTTAAGTGATGTTTTTAACGTTTTTTTTTTTAAATACGTTCTCTTGATGGTTAAATTAACTATTATAAAAATAGGTAATTAAATTTATTGAAACAGAATATTAATTATGATTTTTCCGTTTTACGTTTTACAATAGTAAAACTTTAATCGCTAGCCAAATAATACTATGACCTTGAAATGTAGAAACGTAGAAATATGCCAATATATCTGTTTAAAACATTCAAAATGTGCATCAAATATGCACCTTTTTTTTAAGTGGACTGGAAATGGTGTACTAAAAACAAAGAATTTTTGTAACAGTTTCCTTAACTTTTACAAAATATAATTACAATTACATATAAATTAACGTTAACTTATGATCCATTAATTTTTTTTTCTAAATTATAACTGTTGAAATAAAATATTGTTGGAGTTAGTAGATTATAATTAACTAAAAATAATTTTATCTATTTTTCTATTGAATACGATATCTCAAAAACTGGTGATCCGATTTCGATAAAACTGGGTATTTCGAGGTTTTTTTATAAATGCGGAGGTTTTATCAGTTTTTGGGCATATTTCAAATAGCCAAAAAAGCAGTTTTCAAAACAGGTTCCTTTTTTCTAATAGAAGTGGTTTCTAATTTAATTGCGCACAACTTTTGTGCTTATTCACCGAGATACGATAATTATGTGACATATGTATTATTTTGTCAATATCTTCAAGAATGTTATTATACGACAAAAGTTATAAGGCAAAAGTTGTTATATTAATTCGTTATCTACAGTTTAAAAAAAACATTTTTTTGCAGTGTATAGTTCTTTTTTCACTTCTTTGACTAAATTTTCTAGGTGCCCAAATTCCTGTCAATAATATCGAACGCAAAAAGGTAGACCTGTTTGACCTTTGTATGCAGCTGTGTAAAATTCTTATTATTATTTACGAATTTTATAAATTGCTTTGAATTTTCGTGATTTTGTTATTTAAATTTTTTTTCTAAAACGTATATTGGCAGATGTCTTGCGAGCGCTTAGTTTAAATTACTAATCATATTTCTGCATCTAAAGTAATTGACTCTTGTGTCAAATGTACCTTTTGAAATACTATTACATACTTAGGTAAAAGTCTAAAATCCTTTTTTTCATTTAAAACGTGCCGTCATCTAATTTTTGCAATTTCGCTTGCCAATATCACATTTAACAGCTTTAATTAAACATTGAAGTTTAGTTCTTTTACCATTGGCTTTATGCGAAACTTTCTTTGTCTGTTTAATAAAATAATAATTTTAGGATTTGAGTCCGTAAATGGTTCATTTCCGGTCTAGTCCCAAAAAGTTGTCGTAGCAACCTTTTCCGGATTATTTTTGATTTTGAAGCATGATGACAATAAATTAAATAAAACAAACAATTTGCTATGATACAGGAAACCTAGGCATTCTTTTTGATAAACGCGTTTTATGATCACAATGAATGTTGAATGAATAAATACTTTTTATTTAAAAATTTGAGGAGTTATAACAAAAAACATTGTTTGTTACACGTTCCCAAAAAGTTTTTTGGATTCATCTGCTATTCCAGACTCGACTTTGCCTTGTTCCGAAACAGCAACAATTCGTCCAAAAATCTTTATTTTTTAGAGATAAAAGAAAAACAGCTATTTTGTAACCAAAGATAATACCACTCTACTGCACGTATTACTAAAAACTTATTTGTTGTTTAAATAAATCATTGTCTTTCGCCATTTTAAATTGTATCAGATGTAATTTTCACCTTGAATTGCTTCAAATTATAAAGTTTAACTTTAAAGAAATCTCAAAGCTTCAACTAATTGCAGCAACCAATAACAATGACTCATTCCGTAAAAGGTGTTTACCAGATTTAAATCTCTAAAAAACTTGTTATTTGAGACGTTCCTTTTAGAATATTCAAACAAATGATAAAATCATTTGAATCGTTTATGAATTTTGATTGGGTATATGTATGTCATTTTCCTTAATTAATAAAATGGTGGGCTAATTTTTTCCAGAAGCTTATTTATGTTATTCAAGTGAGTTTCTTTTCTGCTAATAGTCTGCCGCCTTTATCATTTTTCCAAAAACCGAGTCTATCAATATTATTGTTGTCAATTGTTCTTATTTATTTATTAGACCTTCACAATTACCTAAATATTTTTTACATTTTTTCATTTACTACTTTTGCAGTCGTTCGATGCCAAACTTTTTGTTGCAAAAATCTCATTTATGAAAATATCAATATTTTTTTACCACGTTTTTTCTAAAAATATATATTCTTAGTGGTTGAATAAAAATACTGGTTCGCGTCAAGTCTTATTTGGCTTATTCGAGAACTGTGCCACTCTTACACTCTTGCTAGAGAAGCATTTGATATAATTTTGTGTAAAAAAATTTTTACCGCCTTTACATTTAACTTTTTACTGGTAATAAATAATGCTGAGGGCAACATCTAATTCGTCAATAACAATAAATGTGATTATATCCGGATTAGTTACAGAAAGGAAATTACTACAATACATTTAAGACATAAGCCTTTCAAAATGAGTAATAGGTAATCGTTCAAGTAATTTAACAATAGGTAATGTCGCAGAAATGGGATGGGTAGAATTGGAAAATAATATAGGTCTTTATTTTAGTTTTTGTGTAACATTATTCAGTCTTATCTAGTTTTCTTGTAGTTCATATTTAATAATTTCATATAAAAGTTTTTTTTAATTGGGATGTTACAATAGTTTCAATTTAAAATGTTGAACAAGCCGCACCCCATCAAAATATAAATCCCGATATACGAAACGTGTCCGTAATTCGCCACCGTTGCGTTTGCAGTTAATGCAATTAAATAAAACACAGTTTTTAATGAATACCCGAACTGAACTAACAAAATATATTCTTTTTACTTTCGATAACATAAATTACTGTAGGTACTTAATTCAATCTAACATTTGTATTAAAATGAAGGTACATATAAAAGTTAATACCTTAACTTAATAGTAGACTAAATGAAAAGTTTTAATTTTCTTTTGTTAGGCCTATTATTTGGCGAACAACAGGATGATTTCAAGGTTGAATATACTAGAAGGTATAAATCCGAAGTAACGGTACACTACAAATACAAAACAAAACTCATAAAAGGGTGACTCACTACTACCTGAGTTCGATATCTTCATTGACATGAATTCATAATTGCAATTTCGGTCGAAATTCAAAATACTATAGGTACATAGTGAAAAAATTGTTGCAATAAAAGCGTAGATAATGCAATATGTAACAACTTTTCTTTCATAACTATTAATATTCATGAAAATATTGACAAAACATTAAACGTGACGTGATTCTCGTATCTCAGTAGTATTTAAGTATCAAAAAAGTGTTTAAACAAAAGTTGTGCACAATTAAATTAGAAACAACTTATATTTGAAAAAAAATGTGTATAAACTATATTTTCATTATTCTCTTTGCTTTGAAAACCGTCTCATAAAGCCCATTTTATTTGCAAGATTTAATGATAAAAGATGTTATAACATCTCTTTCTTTTTATTTGACTTAATCAACACTATTTGTCTATAATGTTGGTATTAATTGAAACGAAAAACATTTTTTAAAATAGTTAACGTTCCCAACAACAAAATTGTCTCTGAGAAAAAAATTTTTAATGAATACCCATGTAAAGCGGCTCTTAATCAAGTTAAAACTGGTTTGTTGAACCGGTTTAGAAACAGTGGTTTATGAACCAGTTTGGAAACCACGGTTTGTTAAACCGGTTTATGAACCACGGTTTTTTCAAACGGTTTAAAACCGCGGTTGTTAAAGAAGTTTAAAACCGCGGTTTGTTGAACCGGTTTAAAAACCGCGGTTTGTTGAACCAGTTTATGGACCAGTCTAAACTACTCAGTTTGTTGAACCGGTTTATCGATTAACCGTTTTTTGTAAAACCGATTAACCGGTTTTCTTTTTTGACGGTTTCTGCCACCACTACTTTATACTGCACCTGTTTTAGTGATCATCAAGTGTTACCATCATTTGTAAAATTTGGAAGAAAGAAATGTGCAAGTATGATTAGTAAAGCTTGTTACATTCCAAATTTGGGCAAGAAACTTAACAGAATTATTTCAGCAATGTGATATCTGTCAAAAACTAAATGGAATAACCAGAAGAGAGAGGACAAAATAAAGAATTTATTCTCATCAAGAAAATTAAAGATTGTTTCAGTAGATTTGTATGAACCCTTACCTAGAAGGAGAGGAAACTTGTGTCATATTTTTGTATTTACAAAATATGTTAGGCCATTGATTATGAAGTTACTAAAGATGCGCAACGCATATGGGGAAATGTAATCGACAATTTCACCGATTTGTAGATGGCTCCACCGACATTTTCAGCGATATATTTTTAGTTGCTTTTTAGTGTGCGTTGAATTAACGTCACCGTCCGCTCCGAGTTTATACGTGTGTCTGGAAGTGATTTATTATGACAATGGCTAAAGTGCGAGTATGTGAACTGCAAAACAATACGAAGAACAACAGAGAAAAAAGTTTTTTTTAAATTCCTAATAAAAGATGTACACTGCCCCAGCGAGTGGCAAAAATTGTGGGAACATTGTTATTGCCCTTGTAAATATTGACGATTTAGGAAATAAGTTAATTTGTGACTAACATTTCTTAAGGTCATAATTATAAACAATAAAAGAAAACAATTACATAAAAATGCAGTGGCGGTAAAATTCGAGACAGAAGGTATGTACTTACAAAGCAAATTAATATTATTTTTATTTACCTACTGAAATAGTTTTGTGTATTAACTTATCTTTCTATAGTTTTTTTTAAATTTCAAATTACATTCGTCGCGTGTTTTATTAACTTCCGTTTGAAAATTGATCGACGTCTCACTTGTTATCAGTGAATTGACGTCAATTTTTTTTCTCAGAATCAACTTTGCCTAGATTTATTGCTGGTCCGAGCGGAGTACAGACGTTCTACAGCAAAACGTACCTTACCTTTATTAGATTCAGATAATCCTGCACCGCATAAATTTAGAGCATCACAACAAAATGATTCATGTGATCCTGATATTAGCAGTAGGATTGTAGATATGCCTTCACCAAAACCGAGAATACAGTTAACAGTTAAGTGTAAAGAAGATAAAGGAAATTACTTGCATAAATAAAAACTAAAGGCCAAGAATATCTAAAATATGAGATCAAAAATTAAATGTATACCGTATTGCCCTCTTTTCCTGTCTGTATCCTTATTTTTTCCAGTTTACATTCTTCTTCGACTATATAACCTGGTGTTTCCTTCTCCAAACCTAGTGTCTACTTCCAATACCTTCCTGTATCTTTTTCAGTTTCTCCCATTCTCTTCATCCCCACACCTCTGCTCCGTACATCAACACACACACCTTTTACTATTCTCTCAAATATCCATTTTCTTTTCTCCAAGTCTTTTACAAATATTCTTTGCCTATACCCCATACCTCCCTTATTATTTTATTTACTTTTTCTCTGGTTCCTTAATCTGGTCTTCGTCTTTGTTGTCGTACCTCACCATATACCCTAGGTATTTATACTTGTCTACCATCTTTATTTTTCCTCTCCCCACTTCCATTTCCCTCCCTTTATTCTACTTTTTTCTTCTTAAACTCCATAATTTTTATTTATACGTACAGTACGGTACATTATTCTATTGTTTGTGTGTACTTTAATTATGTATGTTTAATATATAAAAATGTATTGTAAAATCTAATAATTATGTCTCTGTGTAACTGTTATATATGTATTTATATTTTATTATGTATACTGATGAAGTTTTTAAAAAAAGCGAAACGTTTATAGTAATTAATAAATTATTTTCAAAATTTGGCTGAAATATTTCTGCAACCTTAATAAATCCATAATTTTTGTTTTTTCTACATTTAATTTTAATTTCTTTTTTTCCAAATATCTATTTATCACTTTTGTCATTCCTTTCATTTCCTCCTCTGTTTTTGCCAAGACCACCATATCATCTGCGTAGGCTAGAACTCACACTCTTTTCTTCTTCCCACCACTATCCCTCCTACCTGCTGTCCTTTAATTTCTTCCTGTAAGTCTCTTACATACAAAGAAAATAAACCAGGGCTCAGTCGACATCCCTGTTTCAACCTTTTCTCTATCCCAAACTCTCTTCCCAGTTTTTCCTCTACTCTTGTTCTGCACCTTGTTTCTTTGTATATTTCTTCTATTGCATCTATTAAATCTTTGCTTATTCCAGCCTCTTTCAAGTTTTAATCCCCTTTCCACCTTATCAAAAGTTAACCTTAAATCTAAAAATATGAAAAACATTTTTCTTTTTTTCTTTTTCTTCCTATCTTCCACTTTGTATATTGGGCATATTATGGCTTCTCTCCATTTTTCTGGTAACCCTTCTCCTTTCCATATTTTTTCAAATATTCCTCTTAATCTTTCTCTCATGTTTTCTCCTGTGTATTTCCACTGCCTCCCTGTGTTGCCTTAATTTATTGTTTCTTCCATCTCCTCCTTTACAATACTTCCTTCTTTTTATTTTCTTATTTTGCCTTTTATCTTCTTTTTCTTTCTTCCTTCTTCTCACGAACTTCCAAACTTGTCCTTCGTTTTTTATTCCTCGATCTCACTTTTTAACCTCATTATGAATTCTTTCTTTTCCCTTTTTGCATTCTTCTTTAAATTTCTTCCTAATTTTCTTATATTCTTCAATTGCCATTTTTCCATTTTCTTTTCCTCTCCTCATTTATTACTTTGCTTTCTGGCACTCGCATTTCACCATTCATTTTGTCTCTCCAAATTTCCTGTTTTCACTCTATACTTTCTTTTTGTTGCTTCCTCCATTTCTTTTATTATCTTGTTTATCTCCTCCTCTATTCCTCCTTCTGAATGTTGTCTCTTCTCCATCTTTTCTTTGTATCTTTCTATATTTTTCATCCGTCCATACTTTAATTTCTCTCCACTCCTCTCTTTTTTTCTTTTGTATCATTTTCTTTCTCCCACCAAGGTCACTTCTAACGTTTGATGATCAGAATCTACACTTTTACCAATTTTGAACTTTGTTATGTCTTATATACTTCTTTCATTTGTAATTACATAGTCTATTACCGACTCTCCTCTTCCTCCAATAAACGTATATTCCCTTCCCCTCCATCCTCCATGTTTCCGTTTAATATTGTTCATCCTTTTTCCTCACAAAATTCTACCAATTTTTTTCTTGCCCATTTATCTATTTCTTTTCTTTACTCCGTCCATTTACCATCATACCTCCTTCCTCTCCTCTATCCTTGCATTGAAATTTGCCTCCTATTATTAGTTTTTTTTCATTTCTTTTTTTATTACTTTTATCTATTTTTTCGCAAATTGTATGTTCCATAATAAATTCTTCAGGCATCTTGTCTTTCTCACTCTTCCCAATTTTTCTTTTTACTCATCCAGGTTTCACCTGCCCCACCATTTTAAAATCCCTAATATAATTCCAAAATTTCCTTCTTTGTTTTTTATTCCTGCCACATTTCAAAATAATATCTCATGTTTTTTCCCTGTCCCTTCTGTCCTTCTCCTTCCACTTACATTTTTAGGACTCCTAATTTCATTTTTTTTTCTCTCCCTTTCCATATTTTTTGTCTCTAACCTTATCTTGTTTGTATATCTTTTTTCCTTTTCATGTTTCATGTCTTTTGTCAATATAGACTCTCGTACCTCGTAATATCTCTACTTTTTCTTTCTAAACTTCCTACCATTATTAATACTATTCTCTTCTTTATCTATTAGCTTTTTCTTTCTTTCTTTTTCTCTTCCAACCCCATGTTATTCCTTAACATATCTTGGACCTGAATCTTTATATCTTGGTAGTTTCCGTTAGTTCCAACGCTTTCACGACTTAAATTTTTCTCCTCTTTTCTTTCTCTCTATGTTTTCCTCTTTCTTTCTAAGTTTTCCACCTTTTCCTCTAATTTCTTGCACTTATTTTTCCATTTCTCATTCATTGTCTTCTATTTCCGCCTTAATTCCTTTATTTCCCTTTCGTTCTTTCTTGGTTTATTTTTTATTAACTTAATTTCTCTTAGCATCTCAATGCATACATCTCGTATTTCATCTTCTTCTTGCCTCCCACGTACTTCTTTTTTTTTACTTTTCTTCTTCTACGGTCTTTTCTCTGGCGATCTACCCATTTTTTACTTCTTCTGAATGCATTAAATAACTCTTCTTCCGTCTTTCTTTTTCTCGAGTCCGAATCCCTGTGTCTGTTTAATTACACATGTTATTTTATGTAATTTTGCAATTAAATTTAAATCATGCATATAAATACGATAAAAGAAAATAAGAATAATAAGAATAACTTCTTCCATAGGACGCGATAATATGTGAAAAAAAAGTAAAATCAAATTAGAAATTGAAAACAGTCGTACCATTGATTTCGGAGAAAAACGACGTAATTTTTGAATGCGATGATAAGTAAATATTGTTTAGACAAATAAATTGTTTATGTAAGTAAAAACGTAAATTACAGTGTTGATTTATTAAAGCATTGAATCAATATTAAAGTTTTGAAACAAAATTAAAAAATAATTTATAAATTTACATTGACGCACGATAAATTTGCGAGTTTTTTAATTTAATATGAGAGCAAATAAAAATGCATGTAGTGCAGAAATAACCGGAGAATGAAGCCTTGAATAGCTTGTTTGAAGTTAACACCAATAACAGCCGTGGCACCACAATCTACGAGTACAGTTTGTGAACCGCGGGGAAGAGGGTCCGGTTTCTGAGGGAGAAGCTGGTACACATTTTAACTAAAGGTTGCTTATCTTCCAGTAACTTTATAATCAATTGTTAGGCTCTTATCCAGCAAAGAGCGCAGAGACTCATGTGCTATTGAATAAAGTGATTCACCATTTTGTTCCGTTAGTAGGAAAATTAGAAATCATAATTTCTGATCATGGTACCCAATTTACCAGTAAAAGCTGGAGAGAGGAATTAGAAAGCAAGACATTATGGCCAAGTTTTCTGCAGTATACCAACCTTAATCGAAGATTGTGGAAAGAGCGGTAAGAAAGTTAGGAAGAATGTTTAGAACATTTTGTCACGATAAATACACCAATTGGACGCGTATGTGAGTAAAATAGAAATGGGAATAAATTGTAGCATCTACGAATAAACGGGATTTACCCTTCCAAACTGATGAATGAAAAGAAATGTACTTAGCTGGTTGAATCCGTTATTGAAATCCTGATTTGACAAGATGAAAAGGTAGAAAAGAAAGAATTATTAGCAAGAAAACAATTGTTAAATAAAGCTAAAAAAGAAAGCTAAAACATGACAAAAAATATAAACAACCGATGGTGTTAGTAAAAAACATATTATCATTCCTCTAGTTTACAGAGAGAGACGAAGAAATTCTTTTTATTGAATGAAGGACCCTGTATCGTTACTCAAGAGATATATTCGAATGCATATTTTTGAGGTTGCCAAATTCGAAGTTAATAGGTGTACGCATAATGTAATAAATTTGAAATCATGCAATCAGCCTGAATCGAAGACAGAATCTCTGTTTATAGAAACTGAGACTAACAAATTTAAGATGATAATATACTATTTGTATGGAACTTAATCCAGACCATTTACAGTAACTTTTATTTTGTATTTTATTTCTTTTAACTTCTATTTAAAAAAATTGAAGGTGTACTGTAACAGTACATATGAAAAAAAAAAACCGTTGTGCGCGAGATAATTAAGTCAGAGGTCGTGACAAAAAGCTTTCTAGATCGCGGACGAAAAGTTTAAAACGGTCGTAAATGAAAAACTTAATAGCATCCCTAAATAGTGAAAAGTGCGATTAGGTTCAATGTAATTCGTAATTTTGGAATGAAAGTTATTCAGAAACGGGAGTAAAAGCTTTGATAAATTGGTGGTACGAGAATTGGTACAATTAGATTATATTGTACCAGGAGCTTTGGTTTCTATAAAGAAGTTTTAAATTCCTTCTTATTTCGAGGTGAATTACGAAAAGATCTTGTGGGGTTGCCGTCTCAACCCCATCGCAAGTCGACAAGATCAATCTTACATCCGCATATTGCGACTTGAAATGCGGAATTTAAACAAACAATTCCGATTTAAGAAATGCTGACAATTGGGAAGCATTTCTAACGACTTTGCCTTACAAAAGCAAACAAACCTACTTCGTACATATAAACGAAGTAGGTAAATTATACCAAAGACAGTCATGGGTAGTAAGTCACAGCCACAGTTAAGTTTAGTTTAGTGTAGTTTAAGTCTGGTTCGATTCACCACTTAACTGGCGTCGACCAGTTGCGATACCGACTAGCGTTTAGCACGAGACGTCTCCAACATCCAACCCTTCTAATGACCTCAGGCCCGACATGTTAGACCACGTTATCAAGTATCAGTCACGCAGCACATAGTACACGAACTTACTATGTCCCACAATCTACGCCAACTTCATTAACTATTGTAAATACTACATCATGATAACTGTAAGAAACGTCAATAAACGCATCTAAATCCGAACGACGACTCCTAGTTCTTTCTGTAGTTAAACCGGCGTCTAGTATACACCCTAAAAAAGGCTACAATCTTTTCGTTCGATCATTGTTGATGCGGACTCGATTAGGACTTTTAGAAGTTTTTCCTATCTATAAGAAAATTTTGATTAAGAGGAAGGAGCCACCCAAGAGGGCAAAGTTCATCTCTAAGAGAACATAATGACGAGAGTCAAGAAAACTAGAATTTCCTGGACAGTGTGCTCCAACAGTCCAAGAAAGTAGAAGCAAAGAACAACAAAAGCATATAAATTATATAAAAACATTTTTTGTAAACATTAAAAACAAGAAACAAATAGTGAATAACGTTGAAAATTTAAACATGAGTGAAAATTTAAGTGATGATTCAACTAATAGCGAAAATGTACAATCAACCGAAGAAGAGGCCAACAAAGAGTTTATACCTAAAATTGATGGAAAAAATCGAAATAAACTAATGGAAATGTTGATCAATACTGGAAGTTCCATTTGTGCAATCTCTTTACAAACCATGAAATTTATATTAAAAGAAAAATCGGATGTACCAATATTAAGCGTTAAATCAGAGTCCAAGAAGTTACCGGGAAGATAGTAAAAAAACAAGCATTATTGGAGTTACAAATTGTAGAAGTAACTTTATAGAATGAATAGCAAAATATAGTTATCAAATAATAATAATTCACGAGAGCGAGTTAAGCCACGAACACAAATTCGAAACACAAACGCCTCAAATAGGTTAGAGTATTTGACAATCGTAGCACCGATTAATCCCTGCAAGCGATTCACGTGACAAATATTGTTTAGAATAACATTTCTGAGAGTACCAGACCTTGGCCGATTATTTAAATAGGTTAAAACGTACAAAATTGGTGAGGTACTTTGAAAGATCTTTCTAGTTCACAAAATTATCTATGCAGTGCCAAAAAGGTATGTTGCTAAACTTACGGACACGGTACGTATACATAGGACGCACATAATTTATGAATGACATGCATAAAAGAATTAACTTAGTTTGTATAACTAGGAAGTCTTCGGTGTTCGACAGTTAATCGGCAGATGTGACAGCTTCCGTATCCAAATCTAATATTTAATTATCCAATAAAAAAAAGAAAAAACCAAAATGGACTTCATTGATAACAGTTCCTGGACTGTTCACAAAGAACCAGATAATCGGCTTATCTTGGGTGGTTTCAAAGTAGATGAAAATTCCAGCGTTGGGGTGATACCATACCTACTTCGATATGTATAATTTTTGGATTATTACCCTTGCTAGCATAATTATAATTAAATATCCATGAATTAATTAAAACGGAGTACGTTTGCAGCGACCAGCAGAAGAAGCACAAAGAGGGAAACCAACCAAAAAAAAGTACTGGCAAATAATAGAACTCGTGAGAGCAAATATTTTATTAAAACAAAGGAAAGTAAAAAAGATACTTACACAGGAACAGTAGTCGAAGACTTATTCCCTAATTTGAATAAGATAATTTTACTTCAGTCAATATTACAAAGCACATGTCTAATTGTTCAATTTTTATACGACATTTCCATGTACAATTCCCAGAAAATTTTTCAATATAAAAATTCATATTTAGGAAGAAAGAAGGGAAAAAAAGAAGAAAAAAAAGAACGGAAAGTGAGAAAATTAGTAGAGAGAAGAAAGTATAGAAAATATATGATAAAGATGAAAGAAGAACAAAAGTATCTGAAGAGGTAGGAGAGAAAATAAGGAAGATTGTAAAAAGATAGAAGACGCAGTAGAAAAAAAGTATATAAAATAAAAAAATAAAAATTTGGAGTAAAGAAGTATGGGTGGAATAAAGAATGTGAAATGAGAAATGCGAGAAGAAAATTGATAAAAGACAAAATAGATATAGAAGAATGTAAAACATAAAGAAAAACTTAAAAAAAGTAAAAACAAAAAGAATATAAAGTAAAATAATAAAAATACAAAAATTAAAACTAAGCAGAAGTATGGGCATGTACCAGGTGTCCTATTTTAATCAATCCACGTAATTAACTTGAATTTGACTTTTTCAGAAAATAAGTTGAGTCAAAAGTTATTGAGTTCACTTTGAAGGTTTTTAAGGTCAACTCGGTTTTTTAATAGAAACCCCTACTTTTCCACACCGGATTTGATAAGAACAAAAATTGTACGTCTGAAATGATATTCACAAGTTAATTTTTGACCTTTTATAAGGGTAATTTGAAGTCAAATGCTTAAAAACGGCTACGTCAAAGTAGCAGTGAGGGTTTTTGTTTCTGCGTCAGAATTTCAGCATAGTTTGTACAAAGACATGGGCAGTTGAACATGATGCCCCTGGCGGTTAGTTTGTGAACAAGCTTATCGTGGGTTGTAATGCAAGTCTGAAAGGACTCACATGTTTCAGTTGTCGCTTACGCGTCAGGAACTATAGCTTAAATAAGCGCTTTGTACTGCCGAAAGTTATTAACAACCAGTTTCACTGTGGCTAAAAAACGGCCGTTGGTGTTGATACATTCTCGCGTCCTCAATCTAAAACAGTTTATTGAGTAGCCTTCTAGTGGCCGACCGGTTACTGGTGAAATCTATTCCCAAATGGTTTTAAAGTACTGTCCAATCTGAGATTTGTCAGAGCTAAAAGTTGTCGGCAACAACCAAGTGTTCCAGTTATGGTCAACACGTGGGCCTTTATAGTCCAAGTACGCAGTAAACGCGGGTATAAAATTCAAATACTTGTAGTTTTAGTGACCAAGTGACACCTGGTTGTGCCGGTTGCCTTAATTTTTCGACCGGTGAAAAACGTTTTTATGACACTGGCAAACTTGAGAAAATTGTTAAGAAAAACAACAAATAAAATTTAAATAAAAGTTATTTGTTCTTGCTTACATAATTTGTAAACACGAATTACGTTTAGCAGCATTAGTTGGTATCAAACGCAAATGGCTTTTAATTTTGTTAAACACTGTGTATTTAATTTGAAAAAATAATGTACACATTTTTGGTCATGCGTTCATGTATAAATTGTTTTAATCATTTTTTAAAATTAAAAGTTAAACTTTCTTATTTATTTGTTTATTTTCTTTTTGACAAGTGGAAGAAAGCGAATGTTTAAACAAGAACAAAATTACGGATTGCAGATGATAGCTAATCAGTATGTCATTGAAATCAATTTAATTTTACTATTATATAGTTTTTAATAAAATTTTCGAAAAGAATAAAACATTTTTAATAAAATAAGCCATATAAATTTTACTGTGAGCATAATAAAAATAAATTTATGGATCCTGAACTAAAAGTAGATTTTACAAACATAAAACAATTTTTAATTCATTTTTGTGCAAGGGTCTATAAATTCAATGCCATAATTTCTAGTGCGCGATTCTTATAATAAAAAGTCTATATGAACATGTGTCTGAAAATGTCTCGTATTTGATATACATAGTGTTAAAGTAAAAACAAATTGATAAACCACGGCTCGCTTCACTCGCTAAATTGTGACGAATAAACTTGAGCCGCTTCGCAGCTCGTATGCTCTCAAAAAAAATTGTTTTAATGCAAAATCTTCACCCACCAACATGTGATGTTTAACCTCGAGCCAATTTCGCGGTTCGTACCCTGTCTTTTTTTACTCAAAAAAAAAAAAGTTTAAAATGCGAAATTTGATAAAGACACGGCCCGCTTCGTTTGTCAATTTGTAATTAACGTTGATTTTGCTTACTAATAAAAAAAAATTGTGTAAATACCAAAAAATTGCATAATCAAAGAATGAAAAAAACTCTTTCTATATTAAGAACAAAAGCTCAAAATAAAGTAAAAAGTAAGATCCTTTTATTTCTTTAAAAGGAAAAAATATTACCATTACACTTTTATTTTTGGCAATTGTAAGCAACAAAAAAATTTTAACATTTAAATATCATAAAAAGTAGAAATTTTTTTCATTTTAAAAAAGTAGAAAAATACAAATTATTTTTTTTAAAATGATAACTACAGGGTGGGACACTATCAACAAATAAATAATGTTAAAATTTTAAAGCATAAATATGTCAGGATTATTCAATACCACATTTTAAAATGTTTGATTGTACAGGTGTCTAGAAACACGTACCATATCAAAGTTGGGTTATTTTAAATGGATTGCCCTATTTTTTTTTATTTTAAATTGTCCGATAAAAATAATGTATGTGTTTTTAACATGTTCCTATACCTACTTCCTTTTCTGAGATAAATCGATTTTACCTGATTTGCAGACCCTCCAAAAAACTGCAATAACATCAAGATAATAAGAACAAGCAACTTTAATTTACACCACCTTATTAAGAGTTTCAACATATCTTTTACAATATTTACTATTATGTTATGATGCACAGAGTCTTTTTAATACTACCGCATAACACTAACGACGTAAAAACTTGATTAACTTAAATGGAACACCCTAAATTTCTGTAACCTGTTGAAAACTAGAACTAATTACCTTTTAGTCGATATTAGGTTACCAACCTCTAATTATGATAGTTTTTGAGATATTTTAAAATTTGGTAGTTTAACAATTTATCATGTATTGGAGTCTAAGTTACCTGTGAAATATCCGCAATATGGACATTATATTGCAACTTTCAGCTTTAAATATTTTCCTTAAATATATTTATTTTTTTCAGAAAAAATAAACAGAAATGTGCTTATGAATAGTATCCCGGGCTCTAAGAGTCAGTCAAATTACGCACACGGTCACAATTTACTGACGCTTAACAACAGCAACCGTTATTTAGTTATTTAGCTGAAACCAATAAGGTTGTTGTTGTTTGTGACAGGTGGGCGTGATTCGACTGACTCTTAGAGCCTGGCCTAAGTCATGAGCATATTTCTGTTATTTTGTTCTAAACAAAATTTTTTAAAGTTAATATTTAAAGCTGGATTGACCTATTCATTACAAATGTTTGCAAGATAATGTTTATTTTACTGATATCTTACAGTTAACTTAAATTCCAGTAAATTGCAAATTATTAAACTAGCGAATTTTAAAATATCTTGAAAACTATCAGAGTTAGGGTTGGTAACCCTAATACCGATTAAAACTAACTAGTTCTTGATTCCAACAGGCTACAGAAATACAGAGTGTTCTATTTAAGTTAAGCAAGTTATTTAAGTTTTAAGTCGTTAGCGTTATGCGGTAGTATTTAAAACACTCTGTACATCATAACATAATAGTAAATATTGCAAAAGAGATGTTGAGGGCTCTTAGTAAGGTGGTGTAAACCAAAGTTGCTTGTTCTTATTTATCTTGAAGTTATTGCATTTTTTGAGGGTCTGTAAATCAATTAAAATCGATTTATCTCAGAAACGGATGTAAGTTGGTATAGAACATGTTAAAGAACATACATTATTTTTATCTTACAATTCAAAAATAAAAAAATACAGAGTGTTCCATTTAAAATAACCCACTTTGATATAGTACGTGTTTCTGAGCACCCTACAATGGAAAATATTTTTAAAATGTGGTTTCAAATAATCTCGATGTATGTATGCTTTAAAATTTCTTACATTATTTGTCGTTTTAGTGGTACAGAATAATTCGTTGATAGTACCCCACCTTGTATAAAAAATAACACCAAATGGATTTTTTTCATAGTTAAAAAATACAAATGTCATTTTTTGGTTTTTAATATTGGAAACGCCTCCAATCAAAAAAAAAACAAAAATTCATTTTAATTTAAATACAGAAGGATAAAATTAAAAAATTTGAAAAAAACAATTTTTTATTTTTTCAAACTGGAAACGCCTTCTAATCAAAACAGAACAAAATTCCTTCTTATTTTAAACACAAAAACCAAAAAACATAATTTAAAAGAACAATAGTTATTTGTCCAACAAGTAAGGAAAGGGATTCTTTTTCCCACTCGAGCTCGAGTGAGAGTTACTAGGCGCATGTAGTTCTAATAACCCATTCTTACATTTTTGCATTTTGTAACACGACATTATTTTCCTCGTTAGTGAGGAAAATACAAATTTTCCTTACTATTTTTGAGAAGAAACGTCCGTTTTCTAAGTATGTCGAGGGAAAAAATTTATTTTTTATTTCTTAAAGGTGGAAACGGCTTCTCATCAAAGAGAAAACTAAAAATTTTTCTTTCTTTTTTTAAAAGCCGTGTTATTTTTCTCATTCTTAAGAAAATCCACATTAACGGTTCTGAGTCACAAAATTCAAAACACCAACCATTTTTAATTATATTGGATATTAAAAATATTATGATTTTGTTTTTCTTTATTATTGAAATCATCTAAATTACCTAAAATTCACTAAACATTTTTTTACATTTTTTTAAAATTAATTTATGAATTTACCCTCTTTTTCTTCTTCAAAGCAGTGTTATTTTTTTAATCTTAAAAATAACTAGTACAAACTATAAATAAACACCAACCATTTTTGTTTGTAGAAAGTAAATAAATATTATGATTTTGTTTACAGACCAAAATTGAAATAGTATGAATCAACGCGGTTGTCGCGCGCTCAAAGTCTTAACAGAAGAAACGTTATTTTGATCCAAAAACTTTTTTTTCCTTTCTTTTAATTAATGTTTTTACGTGGAACTGTTCCTGGAGATATAAATTTAAAAAATACATTTTGGAAATTATTGTCTAATTTTTTAAGAATCTTGGTATTTTGTTGTAATCTTGTTTTTGGATAGTGTCTATGGACTAACACAAAAAAAAAAATAATAAATGTAATTAAAAACAACTAATACCTTTTTTAGTTCTTAAACCCAAAACGTTTAGAAGGTATGGCTGCTTACCTTTATATTTAAACGAAATTCCAAAATGCATTTGAAAACTTATAATAAAAGCTTCTTTCTTGCTTGTGTGTTTGGTTTCGGGTGTAACTCGGGTCATCGACCTACCTTTGCGTTTAAAAATTTACCGCGTTTGGTTTTTTCGATCTCTATCGGACGTTAAAATTTTTACAAAAAATCAGCACGTTTAGTCAATTAATTAGTTTTTCTACTATAGCTCTGGAAGATGTTTGATTCAAACGCGTTTTTTCCAAATTATCTCGTGAAACGATGAAATGTAAATAGGGCCGTAATAAAATGAGAAATATTTTGAGTCGAAAGTCTTAAAATGCCGTTCATTGCAGGAAATTAATAAAAAATAATTACTCCGTCAGATAGGCGCTTTTATTAGTCGGCGTACGACGCCACGACGTCGCGTTCGTTATCGGCAGCTGTTCTTGCGAACGTCAACGTCGCCCTTATTGTGTAAAGACAGCAGATAGTGAGTGTTAGACAGAGGCTGCCTGTATGGGATATTAGTAATAGTCAACCAACTAATTTCTAATTTTTTTCTAATCTTGCCTCAATTAATCGGATATTCCCTGATCTTGTTGGTGCTGGATCTTCCTCTAAGATCTAACTGTAATTACTCGGATCAACTTTTGATTTCATCTTTGCTAGCTTGGGAAGAATACTAAAAAATTCTCAAAAACTAATTTCGGCTCTTAAAACGGGTAAATTTGCATGACTAATACCTTTAAACTCAAAATTTTATATTTTTATTGGAAAAAAATCGTTGAATAATTTAGGAAAATAGATTTTAAACCAAATACTAGTACTATGTCATGCAATTGTATACCTAACATAAATTTGGTTTTAAAAGAAAATAATATTATACAATCTAAAGAATTACCCCTACCCATTCTTAAAATTCCACTTTGCAGGAATGTGTTATTAGAGACGGAAATTTTCAAGAACGTGATTAGTTAAACAATCATATTTGAAAGTCAAGGAAAATAATCAAAAGCTAAAGATAAAGTGAGAATTCACCAACGTCATTTACAAGAGGATTCGTTCATAAATACAATTTATCTAGAGCCTGTAATCTGGATAAGTTATCAGTTAATAGTAAATTGAGTAAACCTATGACTATTATATGACATTCATTTAACGTTATTTCTTAAAAAAACCGATAAAATATATTATCGTATACTACAAAAATTATACTTTCAATAGATCAGTAAACGCAGACATGAACGCTTTACTAATATTATTGATAATTCTTGGAAAAAATCATTTCGGTCAAGGTGCACGTATTCTCGGTGTGATCCCAAACCATCATACAGTCATCAAGTATGGCTTCAACCTTTGTGGAAAGAATTATCTTTGCGAGGACATCAAGTGACCGTTTTAACCACAAATCCAATAAACGATCCAACTTTAACTAATTTAACCGAAATTGACACGAGCTTTTCGTATAGCGCCTTAACCGATAATTTGCCAGAAATTATCAAAACAAAAAACCCGATCAAAATAGTCGAGATGTCATTAAGATCGTTTGGTAACGCATTCGACAAACAGTTGGAACATCCTCAAGTAAAAAAATTAATTACCGATCCAAATGTACAATTCGATTTGGTAATTTCGGAAGTTTACATTTACGGAGCGTTAGGATTTTCAAGAAGATTCAACTGCCCTGTTATAGGAGTTGTAGCAACGGACGCGCCAAATTTCGTCTACAAAATGGCTGGAAATCCCGTACATTCTGTTTATCAGAGTGTTATGATAGGAGATGGTTTAAATTTAATAAGTCGCGTGTTATCTGTTGCTTGCGATTACGCATCGGAATGGGCCATTAAATTTTTTTTTATCCCCATGCTGGAAGATATAGTAGAAAAACATTTTGGAGAAAGATATAATCTTCAAGAATTGCAACAAAATGTCAGTGCTTATTTTATTAATGCTGACCCTATTTTTAACATGGTAAGACCTTTGCTTCCAACAACAGTACAAATTGGCGAAAGACCTCTCCGACCAACATCGAAACCATTACCAACCGTAAGTATTCGGATCCTATTGCTATCTTATATCAAGTATTTTTCCATATTAGGATATTCAAGAGATTCTAGACAGTGCAACAAACGGTTTCATTTTTTTAGTTTTGGTTCAAAATGCCAAAGTTAAAGATGTATCCAGCAATATATTAACTGTTATTTTAGAAACTTTTAAAGAGCTCCCTTATACGATTTTGTTTAAGTATGAAGCAGATTACTTGTCGAATAAACCAGAGAACGTAGTAATTGCAAAATGGCTTCCTCAACTTGAAGTTTTGAGTAAGTTAATCTTAAATCACTTGTAGAGTTGATGAAATTTTGTTTACTACTGTAGAGCATGCAAACTTAAAATTATTTATAAACCACGGTGGTTATTTATCAATTCAAGAATCTGTATCAGCTGGAGTACCTATGCTAGCGCTTCCAGTTTTTGCAGATCAACCCATTAGCGCCAGCAAAATAGTTAAGCTTAGATGTGCACTATCTCTAGACTACAAAACTTTAGAAAAAGATACATTTAAATCCACTATTTTAGAATTGATTAATAATCCTATGTAAGTGTAAATTTCCAAAGAGATAAAATGTGATACTCATAATTTTTTAGATATCGCAATCGTATCAAAGAACTTAAGGGTTTTGCCACAGACCAACCTATGACCGGTTTGAGCGCGCAATTTGGTGGACTGAATATGTACTACGCCACAATGGAACAGGACACTTGAGAAGTCCTGTTTTTGATATGCCGTTCTATCAGTATTATCTTCTCGATGTTGGTGCTGTTTTCTTGTTAGGGTTTATTGTTATTATTTATATTTTTGTCGTTGTGTCAAGAGGTGTTTGGAAACTGTTCAAATTTATGACGGGAAAGGTTACAAAAACTAAAAATGAATAAGAGTTTTCCATATATGTATTGAATTTAATTTGAATAAAAAGTGGTTAAAGTGGTCGTAAAATTAAAGCTAAAGTTTACCATAAGTAAATTACTAATAAAATTGTAATTTCAAATCTTCCAATTACTTTCAGATATCATCAAGCCAGTACTCTGTAGATGAATCTTTCTTAATTTAAGCAAACGCGGATAAACGACAGATGTAATCATGACTCTTTGGCGAGAGCAACTATGACTGTATTTATAGTAGTTGTCTGCCCTCTGTAATTTCTTAAGCAATAGAGGCAAAATGCCGGTGCTTGCCCACGGTTTACGTATAATTGTGTTGCCAAACCGCAACTTACGTTCACGTGTCACTTGCTCATACAGAAATGAGAGCAATGAATTTTTCTCCTTTTTCTACTTATAAGATTCATGAAATACTTTCAACGTTTTCTAGTATTATTTGGTAGCAAGGGACTTTATGTAGACTCTTGGCGAAAAGTAGAGATAAATGTTTATCTACTACTGAAACATCCGAAACCCCTCAATCAACATCTTTGGATTAATCTAACCAATACCTACCCCTTCTTTAATAGAAACCTTGAAATATTCAAATGCCGGTGTTTACCAAACCAGCGAATTAGTTATATTTTTATACAACTAACGTTACCATTAAATAGTACCAGTGTGACCGTTCCAATGGCAAATATGATTTTAAGTCTTTCTTAGCAAGACCCAAAAAAAACTGCACTGCAATATATTGTAATAGTTGTATGAATGTAAGCTTTCGCGGATGTTGTCACTAAGATTATTATCTTCCGGGTTGAGCCGTGTTCGTCCCTCCTTCCTACGTTTTCGTTTTTGACGTTTCGCTAACCATGCTGTTAGCTTCTTTAGAAGTTACTCTAAAGACTGATGCTGTTGTCTTCGCTCCTCGTTATATACCTATGTTCCGTTATTGGTAGATGTTGATCAGTGACCGGTGGTTGGTTTTCGATGATTGGTTGATTCTGTTTGGTATTGACCAATTTTGTGGCGACATTTGTTTTCTTTGTTTTTGTGAAGAGTTATTTCACGTGGAAACATCAACAGTCTTTAGAGTAATCTCTGAAAAGCTAACAGCATGGTTAGCGGTGGAAACGTCAAGCAGAGAACGAAGGAAGGACGAACACGGCTCAACCCGGAAGATAATTATCTTAGTGACAACAGCCGCGAAAGCTTACATTCATACATTAGACGCCAATACGGAGAGGATATCACCAAAAAACCAGGAAACTGGATATGTTACGGAAGAAGAAGAAGAATCAACTGCTATCCTCATTAGCATATCTACGACAATGCCGAGACCAGGAGGTGACGGAGCAATACGTAACCGAACGAAGCACACTGAT
>JALBCR010001682.1:0-106047 GCA_030710515.1 Abscondita cerata | reverse complement strand
CGAGCATACTTTGAATTAGATTTTGTATTATACTTTAGAATGGAATGAAACTACAGAAAAATGTAAGGCCTAAATTCAAGAAAAGCAATTATATACAAACAGCACAAGAAAAAATGCTGGATAATAATCCGGTGCAATAAATATGAAATAAGCAAACGGAATCGAGGAACCAAAAAATAAAACAATAGGTAAAAAGGAATGGAACATGATAACCAAAAGAAATCAATTATAAAGTTATACAGAGTTTAAGGAAAAGAGAATAGGCTGCAGCTTCAAACACTTAAAAACGAAAAGATAACTGATGAAAAAATAACAGAAGACTAAAAAATTGTGGAATTGTACATCGGTGCTAAGTTTTATGTAACCATCATGTAACTTTTAGTTTTAATTTTTTGTAGCTTTTTATCATGTCATCCATTATGATTGTGAAAGTGGTTGGATTCACCCTCGCCTTAGAAACATGTTGTTAACAACCTACTGTAAGAGAGATACAAACCTTACATGTCATACGGACGTTAACAGTGTTGTCAGACCATTGATGGTCAAAGCTTAGTATATTTTTCTATTCATATTTTTTATAACAATACAATATTAGTTTCTAATTTGTTAGAGATGATTACAGAACTTAAAATTTTAAAACCCGACTTCTTCTTACTATTCTCTGATCAAACAGAATTAGAAATTGTATTTATATGCAAAATGGTATGCTTTTTTGTTTTATCCGTTTATCCGTTCGATACATGCAATTTTTCGTGTTATTAATTTAGAGAAACAAAGAAAGTGATATACTCTTTTGCTTTTACCAATTTTAAAACCGTTTTTACTTCTTCATTGTATTTATTTATTTAATTTAATAAGAAACTAACATTATCGTTGCAGATGCAACAAATGTAAAGTGCTAATAATAAGTAACCCTCTTAATTAGAGATTTTATATTTAAGATTAGATGACGTAGTTTCGGTCAAATTTTCTCCTATTGTTTCATTTGATTAGAATTATCTTTTAGGATTCACACATCATAATCCAAAAACGGACAATAAATTACAACCAGCAGAGAACAGGTGTTGTAACCTGCGTTACTGCTTATACTTTAGTTATTGAAATTGACCATTAAAATTATACCAGGTGACAGATGACATAATATACCCTAAGTAATAATAAATTTGTGCAAAAATAGTTTTGATTCTGTATTAAAGAAAATTACAACAAAATAAGTTTTATTTGACATGTGAATACTACGATAACTTATTTAAATTTGTGTCCCTAATTATGAGAAACTCATCAACACAGAGTTTGACCTGCGTGCCGAATTTGAAATGAAACAAAATTCCTTATTCAAGATTTCTATTGAAAACTTTTTGGGAAACTCTTGAGAATCGACAGTATAAATAATATTACATATTATTTAATTGAAGTTCATAAACACTATTTTTACATTATAATGAAATATTTTTTCTTATTTTAATCATACTTAATTAAAGAACATAAAAGCGTGCATAAACATAAGCTTTATTTTAAAATCATCGGAATCCATAAAATTATGCAATAATCCAAACAAAAATTACTCAACAGGGCATGAGTACCACTGTCTATAAATCACAAGAAATTTTTGTTGTGTAGAACACCCCTGGACGCTTTAGAATCGGACAGTTTTATGATCCTAGCGAACACCGAACTCTCTTTTATATGTGTTAGGTTTTAAAGTACACCTATTTCTTTATTATGTAAAGAAACTCTTCAAAATGGTTTTCGCACCTGGTCTATTTCTGTGGAGCCCTGATGCGATAAATTGTTTAGGGACTCTGAACTCAGACGAATCCAAAAGAATGATGCGCGTATATTAAAAACGACTTCAGCCTTAATGACACAATTGACTTCATAACGTTTACAAATATTATAGAAACAAAAATAATTAATATCCAGAAGATTAAAAACTTCCTTGACTACAAAACTCTGAAAATGATTTTAAAGAAAATAAAATAGTTTCGGGTGACCCAAGTCCCAAGAGGCAGACAGAAAATACTGAGGAGAAAGCACCATTGGTTGTTAAAAATAATTCAAAAGTTAACAAACTCTGATGTAAGAATCCCTCGTAAAGAAGGTTATGTAAGGTTTTTATTTAAGTATGAAATGCCGGAAAGCAAACCTGACTAACTGGATGATTTCAAAGACAATAAAAGAGAGTTCTGACTGGGTTATGTTACATTTGCGTTAACAATATAAAAGACAAACAATATAGGGATAAACTGTCTCTATTGAGCTAGAACATCATCCGCAATGCATAATAATATACCTCCTATTGTGACCAAATTTGTATGTTCAAGCTGCTTAACAGCTACCTAGGTACCAAAGAAATAAACAGTATTGCATTTTTATTTACCTACTTATATTAACTATTTCATGTGTGTTAATAAATTGTAATGTTCGATTTTTGAAAAAAAATAAGTGTAAGTTTTTTATTTAAACGAGATGGAGAATTATTCCGTAATTAAAGAAAATTAGTCAATGGTTGAGTTCCAATCACTAAGGATACCTGAGCCACTGTATGATGCTATGCCAATACTATACCTCTTGTTGTTCTTTAAAAAAAAGATATTTTTTATAAATTACTTTCAATAAAAGGTAATTTTCTTTGATTGAAATGACAAAATAAATAATAAATAAGTAAATATTGTAACAGGGGTTGGCATTGTTTAGAAGCTTAATTTTGATTAAGATCGAATAAACCACCCTGTCACCTAAAATTACATCTTACGGTGCCAATAACTGTCTGGTTTACCCTATATGAGAAAATGTACATTCACATTGCAAAATTTCAAAACAAATCTTTATTTATTGGTGTCACCATATAATTTATTAGAAAAGTCCGAATACTAGGAAATTTGTATATCAGATTCCATGGTAATTGTTTCTCGCAAACGTATGACCACACTGTAATGTTTGATATTTCTTTTGGGCCTCCTTCAAAATAAGGTACTGCGAGTGGTACTGGGTATGTTCCATCAGTCTAGAGTTGCAAAAAATCCAGATAAATGGTTCATAACTGTGACATTGATACCGAGCAGTACACATTTGATGTCTTAATTTGTCTATCTGTTCTTCCAACCCACCCATTCTGTTCCTAGCAGAACCAGGGTTTCTGGATTAGTGCAACGATGTTCTACCCACTTGAGAACTGTTATAGTGGTACGGGAGCATTTATTTGTACAGCCTTCACAGTTGCTGTTTTAAACCTGCTGTTCATTATCCTTTTTCTCTCCGTGGGCGAATATTTCGTGACTGTTTTGGTCACTACGACAGTGAAAAAACCCTAGTTTTGCAGCATTACGAAGAATTAATAATTAAGTTCCTCTTGAAATTATTCAACAACTTAACGATTTCGTGATATTAAAGCTTCTTCATTGCCGCAGGTCGGAAGACTTGATACATTCTTCCAAAAGTTGGCATAATACATTTACAACACTTAAACATGATTATGTGTCCAACGAATAAGAAATGTTGAGATAAAGATTAAAGGGGTTAGTTACCACAGTAAAACCGCCAATAATTGATTTATTTAACACGTTTAACACCCTATCAAACTTACCGATTTGTACAATAATGTGACACGATTGTTTTCAACAATAACGTCTTAATTCTACGATTGAGAACAGATAAATGATAATTTTCTAGGAATAACAACAACAGATCCAAATATTTTAATGCAAAACAGGAGCGGATGCAGAATTTTTTTTATTGTATCTCTATTAACTTTAATTGAGACAATCAATTGCGGCAACGTATTTTTAATATTGAAAAACTAGCAAATTTCAAAATATCTCGAAAACTATCTGAGTTACGGGTTGGTAACCCTAATACCGATTGAAAGGTAACTAGTTCCAGATTCCAACAGGCTACATAAATGCAGGGTGTTCTATTTAAGTTAAGCAAGTTATTTAAGTTTTAAGTCGTTGGCGCTATGCGGAAGTATTTAAAACACCCTGTACATCATAACATAATAGTAAATATTGCAAAAATGATGTTTAAAGCTCTTATAAGGTGGTGTAAAACAAAGTTGCTTGTTCTTATTTATCTTGAAGTTATTGCATTTTTTTTCGGAGGGTCTGCAAATCAGGTAAAATCGATTTATCTCAGAAACGGTAAGTAGCAAACATACATTATTTTTATCGTACAATTCAAAAATAGAAAAAAAAAGAAGGTGATCCATTTAAAATAACCCAATTTTGATATGGTACGTGTTTCTAGAGCAAAAGAAAGAAATTGTAATAACTGTAACCTACCAACCAACACAAGTTCACCCCCCGATCACATAAAAACAAAGTTTTTAAATTGATTAAAACAAATTTAACCTTGTATTTAAAATTGTTCAATTTAAATTTTGACGTATTCTAATTTAAATTTTGTGTAAAGGGACTTTAGAACGTTAAAATAAACGTCAAATTAAGAATTCTATGTTAATTTAAATTTTTTTCTAAATGGGATTTTAGAACGTCAAAATGAACATCAAATTAATATTTCTTGATTCATTTAAATTTTGTGTAAACGGAGCTTCAGAACGTTTTACACTAAACGCCACTTAAATTTTGTACAGTTATCTAGAGTGTTCTACACTTTACGTTAAAAAAGTATCTTTTAATTCAAAACAAATTTTACGTGAAATTTTTTTATCGGTTAATTTAAATTTCATGTAAACGGGGCTTTAGAAACGTCAAAAAAAATTAAGAATTATAGGTTGATTTATTTAAATTTTATGTAAAAGGACTTCAGAACGTTTTACACTCTACGTTGTAGCAAGGTTTATATATTTTACTAATTGGTGCTGTGAGTGGTTCGTGAGACACTTTCCATAATCCACAATGTTTGTTTACAATCCACAATCCCTGCGCAATACATAGACACCTTCAATAGATGCAAAGAATTTATTATATTAGAAGCTTTTGAAGAATAACAATCATTGATTTTATATAACAGCATTGTTGCTATTAATGATACAAAAATGAATTGTTTACGTATAGATTTTCGACAGCAAAGATCCATGCAATCTGCGTTTTCCATGAAGTTTGTTGATGAAACCGGACATAAATTTATTATTCTTTAATAAGTAACTTTATTTACCAAGTATATGTTGTTTCATACCATCAAATGTTTGAGCAATCCTTTAATAGATTTATTAGTGTTTCGTGTAAGTTTATGTTAACAACATTGTAACATGTAAGAATTGAGGCTTCCACGGCCACAATAATTGTTGAAACAATAACGTCTTCCATGATTGGATCGTGTCAAAAAGGTAACCGTTAGTTGAAAAACGTTTGATTACATCCATGCCAACACCATCCTTTCTCCACAAATCTTTTATATTCTGCCTACCCAACTTACAAACTCCTAATATGTACAAAGTCCTAGCAATGCTCGTATTTCACATGTATTCGTTTGTCTTAAATCTCTGTCGCGTTGGGGTTCTCCTTTATGGTATCAATATGAACGTTAGTTTACTGGGTGGTAATTTGAATAATGTTTTCGTTAAAAAATATTTCAAAATATTTTAAAGTTCTATTGTTTAGGATCCTTACTAACCCATGTTTTTGTAAGGAAAATGACTTTTCAATAAGAGTTTTACAAAAAACAACCAAATATCAAACTAAAATTATTAGAACAAAATATAAACTTGAGCGCTCGCACGGGATACACTTGTATCCCAGTACACAAATCACAACGAAAAAATTGTAAACGCATCCTATTATCTGTTGGACTGTTCTGTAGGATTAGCTAGAACCAAATGCGTACCAGACCTCCCACTACCAACATGCGCACTTTTAACAGCCATGGGATGACCGATGTATCCCACGCGAGTATCGAAGGGTTAATGTATTACTTTAGTGTCGATTTTAATCACTTAACCGCTGATTTTTTTGTCACTTTAGTGACGATTTTGAAATTCCGGCTCAGTTTTTTATGTCAACACTTTTGTTTGAAATTGGAAAAAAGGGCGTGCGTACTTGAGACTTTCGTTTGCAATTAACACTATAAAAACAGTATTAAAGTAAATGTGTTTAATAAAAGTTCATGAGAAACGAACAACAATTATTAAAACCGCATAAAACAAAACATTAATTCATTTTCACACTATTAAAAAAGAAAAAAATATTCTAAATGTAACTTCAAAAAGAAAAAAAAGTTATAATATCTAAACATAACGTAAAAAGAGAAAAAAATGTATTCTAAACTTAAAGTCTAATAAGTCTTAAAAATATGTATATAAAAATACATAACGTTCTTTAAGGCGATGTACACTTGTATATCACACAGTGAATGTACTGATGCAAACTTCTACATGTAATAAGAATTTGAAACCTTCGTCAGTACGGCAAGTTTAATTCATTAATTTGAGTTTAATTTCGTTTTATCCAATGAGATCTAAAAACGAAATTGATATCAGGCAAAAACAACAGAAATTAAACTTGCCACCGCTGATTTTAAATTCTTTATACACCATACAACAAAAAAAGTCTCAAAAAATAAATGTGTAGAAGTTTAGGCCAGTACCTTCACTTAGTGAGCCTTAGTTAATCTTCTTTTAGAGTTTTAGCGTCAAATTGCTTATGAGGTATATAACCGGATTTTGAGGGTTCGTCGCACGGTGAGGGAACGGCCAATTCGCCGATCGTCACGTAGTCATTTTCAACCGGTGCAACTGCGACCGCGACTTGGACAGGAACTGGATGACACTGGATAACTGCCGGTGCAGGTTGATTGGCTATTTGCACATATGGTTTTTCTTCGATTTCCGCCGCTTTAAGCGCCTCTAATCGAACTAAATCTTGTATAACGTTATTATTTCCGGCCATCACATAAGGTACACTGGGATTAGGATCTCCTGTTAATACATATGGTGTAGGTTGGTTGGAAGGGTCAGGCAAGCTTTGGGGCAACGTTTTTGGAGGTTCCACTGGGGGAACTGATGCTATGTTCATGGGAGAGTTGGCGGTCAGAACAGAATCTAAGGTACAGTAATTTCCTGGCGCGATTTTAGAACTCCAAATAGGATTGTCTGGCGGCATCGTAACGTAACCCTTACTAGCGACCGGAAGTTTCGAAGACACATTTCGCAACCGCAAAGAGTTTTATGCCGATCTTCCGACGATCCTGATGTCGGTTGCTCCAAACCAGAATCGGATGAGTTAGACGAAGTTCCCGATTCTGTATGCGAACTACCACTTTCGTGACCTGAGCTGCAACCACTGAATTGCAGCTTCCTATTTGATTGCGGGCTCGTTTCAATAGGTATCCTCCTTCTGCTGAAGGGGTCGACTTTCGTCTTCGTATATTTTTGGAGAACTTCCCCACTCACTTAGTCTAATATCACTTGGGCCTTTGATTGTTAATCCAGGTGGAAGCGTAACTTCGACGTTCCGCATTTCCCGATATCGAAAGTACATTCTTTAAAAACAAAGTTAATATAGATTTTGAAATGGGAAGAATACTCACTTTTTGCCGACGAAGTATCCACCTACTAGAACAATTATACTTAAAGGTAGCAATAACCAAATCCAAGTATATTCGGTGGTTCGACAAACAGATTCAAGCTCCTCACCCAAGGCCCCTCGTACCGGAAGTCATTGACGATATTTACAGCACGTACCGAAACGTAGAAACTGTTGAATTTTCCTTCGCTTCCACAATCTTCGATAGAATATTTGGTTGCTAAAATATACAAACCATATATATTTTATTAAGAAACTATACACTAAAATCACATTTAGCCCTACTGTACAGGATAGAGAACTGTTTGTGTATAATACAGTGAATTTCATGTATAGGTATACATTACATTGTCATATGTTTACTTTTAAAAGAAAAGAGTCAAGCACTGGCATAGTCTACCATTTTAATAAGCACAAAATAAGAAAACCTAAATAAATTAAATGAAAGGATTATAGCCAAATCCAATGAAATTGACCCGGCATTTGTCAGGAAGGCAGGTTTAAGTTTTTGGAAACAGAATTCGTTATTGTATGGAAGTAAAAGGCAGACATGTTATGTTCTGTTTTTTTAATTTTCGTTGGTTAAGGGTCTACACTACTACAGTAAGTAAAACATTCTTTGGCCAGGTACCGTTTTGGAAATTGTAAAATATGTGCTCCAATTAAATAGAATATGTTAAACGTTTGGACGGGATTGCGTGGTTTCTTCTACAGTTACAGATACAATTTTTTTAACAACTGGTTGGTCTTTAATTGCTCCCTCCGGCATTCAGAGAATTCAATCTGTGTTTATTGACATTTCAGTTTGTCGTTTCTTGGTGTAACGTTGTTATTGTTATTTTATTTTTATTATATAACTTTCAATTATGTAATAATAGCTATTTTTGTTACCAGTACAACAAATCATGTTTCGTTACGTGTAACATACAATATTTTTCTAATTAAAAACCTATTACTTATTTATTCGCATGGTACATTTTCATTATTGTACTGTGTTTTTGACAAGGAAAATGTCAAAATAACCCACTATTCGTTACTAGTTACTGTTTTGACATTTGTTTTTGAAATTGTAACCATGGTAAAACCGGTCACACTCGATTAGATTTGAATTCAATATTCCTTTTTAAACATTAGTTACAAAAATCATGCGTTTCGCCACTGGTAACGTAAATACCTAGGTACAGTATAATGTATGTAGCGACAGTTATTTATTGAATTATTTACCAAAACCGAATATTAATTTCTAAACTTATTCAATATAATCATATATTTGCGATTCCGGCTAATATCCGATTAATATATCAGTATATGGTATTGCCAGAGTAACACTATATTTTATTAATATTTATATTTTTAATTAGTACATAAAAACTAGAAATATATTAAACCTTGATTTTGTAAACATTGTAATTTTTGTCTAGCGTTAATCTCATTATGTGTGTAGATTGCAATATTCAAAACAAGTTGACATCCCTAAAATTTACAACCTGCTATTTAAGTTAGAAAATATTCCGCAACCCAAAATGCACGAAACAGAAAATATTTTTAGTAGTTTCGAGCCTTAAAAATAGCTTGAAAAAATTGTTTTAATTTAGTTTATGACACGAAGATTAGATTATGCCCAAAAACTAATCAGATCTTTGGAATTATAAATAAGGTCTTTGTACAAAGTTTCATAAGATCGGACGAGTGATTTTCTCTATATCTTGTTTACATACGGACGAACGGCCTGCCGTCGGACAAAATTTTTTTTTTCATTATAACGTACTAACTCCATTTCGTCGGAAAAAGTGAAAAAAAGAGGGTGTTAAAATTTTCGGTTTGGAAACCGTCCGCATAACTCCCCATCTTACTTAATTAGATGTGTAGTAAAAATATTTTACTATTTGAATAGCGTTCTCCTTTGTGCCACAGAGCAAGGATGTAACTGATGGCTAGCTCTTCCCTTAGGGATATTTATTTCATTATTTTCTGGTTATTTTGAATCCTTAAATTGTTTGAATATTTTTTTTAAGAACGTAAACACAAATTGTACCTATTATGCACCCTAAAATTTCACTTGCTGTCCATAGGGGCCAGTGGTATGACAAACAAAACCTTACAAGTGGATCAAGTTCAGATTTAAAAGTTTAATCCAATTTAAAGCCATGAACATAAAATAATTATATATTCAGGAGATAACATAACGTTTACAATAAAGGCAATTTGTTTGCATTTCATACAGAATACCAATGTAAAATATTCAAAATAACCAGAAAGTAAGGGAAAACATATCCCTATAGGAAGAGCTAGCCATCCTTTACATTCTTACTCTCTTGCACAAAGAGAAACCACCTTGAATATATATCTAACTTTTACATTATCAAAATAGTAGGCCGTACCAATGCATTGACTTGTTTCTTTTGAAAGTATACATAGGACAATTAATGTAATGTATACTTATAAATGAAATTCACTGTATATTTTGACATGTGATTCTGAAACCGAAATGTTCTTTTTTGTAAACTGTTCTGACACTATTTAACATCATTTATAACAAAACTGCATAAAATTGAATCATCTGTACATTGATGTTGTTTACGAAATTAGAAACGTATAAATATAAAAGAGATCCAAAAACGGAATCCTGTGAAGCACCACACATTATTATTAATATATTGTTCAGATATATCATACAATGAAAGTATTTTTACCAAGTTCCAATTAATAGTAGAAGTGACAAACTGTGTACAGTAAGTATAAAAAATATCATTAGAAATATAATAAACTTTTTATCTATTTTTTAATATTATTTCATAATTTTGTAATTGCTCAAGGAGTATTTGTATAACAAAATAAAAGATATTGAATCATTTTACTTATGTCGAAATGACACCGTTATCATTATAAAATTTAATAAATCAAACGGAGGTCCATTATAGCTAACAATAACTTTTGGTATACCCATAACAGCTAAACAAGTACATAGTTTATTCATGGTTAGTTGTGTAGTGGTATTTACCATTAAATAAAGTTCAACAGCTTGAATCAAATAGAATCAATAGAAATGTAGTTAAATTAAAAGTAAAGATATCTAAAGGGAAGTAAACCGGTTTCTAATTAAAATTCAATATGAAACCTTTCGCAATCGTTATTCGGAGTGGGCCAAGAAATTGGTTTGCATTTTGCTTCACCCTGTAATCCGATAATAAAAGTAACTATAACTAAACACAGCTAATGACATGGAAATAACATGTTAATAGAAATACATGCTATATTATTTCAAGTTACTGTATAATAGAGCGTTAAAGCCGCGGTAATAGCAATAAGGTAAAATATGGTCACTATCTGTGATATGGTACTTTGATTCATACTGATCTTGATAGATAGTGAAATCATCAAAAAATAAAAGCACAGATGTTTTTACTAAAGCGACTGAGGTTTGTACGAGTAAGCAACTCTTTACGCAAGCATACGCTTAGATAGAAGTTCTTATCCTTTAGTGACTTTGATGACGACATCGAAAGTTATTACGTATTTACATACCGTGTGTCTGTGGCAAGACGCAACATAGGATTTTTACTATAGAAAAATTTGATTTGATCTACTAGTTGCTATGAAAATTTCGGATTGTTGTATACTCTATACGTTACGGCATTTTGTTGAAGTTAGAAAGAGAGAGCAAGTGTAAATATTATTCTTTAAGTTTGTAAAAAGTAAGTATTTAGTATTTTGTGATTTTACGAAAATTCTAATCAATGTTCAGTTGCTTTCATATTTTAATATAGCTATTGAAGCAAGCATAATAAATCTTTTGCATAAAACCTGTTTGTATTGAATTTGAGGTTAAATGAGTCGTTTGTTTTCTTGTATTGTAGACCTGTGTGTAAACTATTAGACATAATACTTGCATCTTGCAAGAATATGCAGGTATTCTAAAGCTAAAAGTTTATTTTAAGTCAATACAGTTAGTATTATGGGTTTGTGTCTACCACAGGTCTCTACCGATAAACAGAAGTTGGTGGACTTTATTCGGAATCAGCGAAGTAAAGTATAACCCAGAATTGGAGGTGTTATACATTTTTATTTATTTGAAACTCATGGTTTAATGAAGATTTTTTAGAAAATGCCCGATTAAGGTTTTTAATGTTATGAATAATGAGAGCGTAAAGGTTTGTGCTTTAAATTATTTAATTTGCTATTTCTCTTTTAACTTTCTACTTCAGGTTTTACTAGAATCCAGGAGTCAACAAACAAGATCGTTATTTTTAAACCATCCAAGAACAATTGTAAGAAATGTTGTAATTTCAAATACGGTTTTTTATTAAAAGTGATTGTCGTTTTAAGTTTTAATTACGTCGTATTAAAATGTCTTAGTGGTCCTGAAAAGGACCGATTTGTTTGTGGATATACAGAAGTGAAAGCTAATAGGTAAGTATTACAAGCGAAGTGCTTGGCTTATAGAAACTGTTCAAAATCCTGTCCATTTACTGCCCCAATCGGTCATAGAAGTTTCGTTGCACATTTGCAATCATATTTGCTGGTATATTGAAGCAAACTTCTACAATTTTACCTTTTAAAGACTCAATTGTGTCGTGGGTTCTGTCGGTATAAACCTTCGAAGATATGTAACGCCATAAAAAGAAGTCGTTGGGAAACAATCCTGGTGATCTTGATGACCAAGTAACTTCTTCACCTCTTCCAATCCAGGTTCTAGGAAGTGCTTCATTTAAAAGTTGTTTTATTTGATTCGCATTATGTGCTGGACACCCATCATGCTGATACCGCAAACTACATTGAGATTTAACGAACATTCATCGGTGAAGCAAATATTCTTAACAAAATTCATATCATGATTGCGTATCTCCATTAATGTTTCACAAAATTCTTGCCTTTTGTCAGCATCGGTTTATGCTTTTTAAAATTTTATGAACTCGACACCTATTTACACCACAGTCGATACTTAGTTGTCGAATACTAATATTAGGGTTAAGTTCCACAGCACCGAGTACATTGATTTCTTCATCGTTGTCCATCTTCTGGTTTTGTTGAACCTGCTTCGGACGATTGTGTACACTGCGGTTTCTCTGCCGATCCGGAAAAAGTGCAGCAAACAAAGCAGAAGTGTTTCTATAGCTTTCACCTGCTTACCCCCTTAATCATTTCAACTTTCTCAGGGATTGTATACACATCATTTTCAAAATTAAAGTAGAGAATATTACAATAAGGAACACGCAATAACAATTAATTGTAACGTATACGTCAATACGAAAATTTCATAGCCTTTCAATTCAATTTTTTCTATAGTGATATTCTTATGTTGCGTCTTGCCAGAGACACACGGTATAAGCAAAATCGGTTTATCGAATAGAATTGTGTTAGAAGTTGTAATATGACACGTTAAAAACGGTATTGAAATGTGAGATGATTTATATTTTTTATTACAAAAAAAGTATATTAGACAAATTGTTATTAATATACAGGGTGTAGTAAATAAGTGTGACAAACTTTAGGGGGTCATTCTGCATTAAAAACAATGACATTTACTATATGTATAAACGTATGTCCCCAAATGCTTCGTTTTCAGAGATACGTTGAGGTAAGAAAATTCAACTTCCGTACCGAAGTACAAAAGTAAAGCAGGCGACTTTTATGACGACCTCTAGAAAAGCATGTACCTCACTTCATATTTTATGGTGTTTTGAGGTTAAGTTCCTGATTAAAATTAATTAATTTAGAAAGTATAAACTCTGAAACTGGCGAAAAACTTGCTGCAGATACTTCGTTAGTGTTTATCCCAAGTAACAATTTTGATCATATACTCGCATATAAAGACTAAATTTGCGAACTAAATAGTCATTTTGACTTTTACAAAAGAAAGTGTCCTTGCAGACCTGGGTCATTTACAAACCTTGCCTTCGGCTCGGTTTATGAAGTTTGGTCGCGGTCTGCAAGAGAGCACTTTCTTACCTCTTGGTTTGAAGTATACTATTCTTGAAATCTTAAAATTTATTTATTGCTCTGAATTGAGATATTTAAATAAAATTTGGTGGATTATAGCGCATTCTTAATGTAATAATTACAATTTAAAAAAAAAGGGTACGCCATTGAGATATTAATCATTTTTGAATTTCTTGTGACAAAAAATCTCTCCTGACGTGATCCACAATTAAAATTTCAAATCAACCTTCCAGTAATTGTGTTAACATATAGTGACGTAATTTTTGTCCGAAATATAGCATTTTGCAATTTGAGAAATTGTTTGGTAATAATCACAAAAAATGTTTGTCAAAAAGTTACTTTATAGAATGGCAACAGTAGCAATTTAGGATTTACAAATGTGCAAAATTGTCAAATTTAAAAATTTTTTCTATTGAAAATATTTCTGTGAAATACATATACAGTGAATTCCAAAAGTATGCAACATATGCAAAACTTTTTTATTATTCATTACATCTTAGAGATAACACATGGGTCAAGTATTGATTGATTTAAAATCAGAACATCACTTATTGGCGGCGGTGAAGAGATTCTTGGTATATGAATATTAAATATTAATATATTCAAAAATGTTGGTTTTTCTAAAGATATCACCAATAATCATTAAGAAAAGTTGTTCGAAATGAAATTTTAGACTTATAACCCGAGTTTCAGTTATCCTGACATTTTTTTTGATATTTTATCAGCTGTTAAATGCTTTAGTTCTTTTTAAGTTATTTAAATTTTTTTACTCTCTTCATAACTTTTCTTAATAACTATTTCGGATACTTTACAAAAACACTAATTTTGAATATTTTAATATTAAGATGTCAAATTTGACGTGTAACAAGAACCCCTGTTAAAAATTCATCAGAAATTTTTAACAAGAAACGCCCATACCTAATATTACATCAGTTCAAGTACCGTTCCATGTTAACCTTCTTCTTAATAATATTTAGTCAGATTTGAAGTTAAAAAAAAATGGAATGTTCTATTTAAGTGTTTTAAAAAAAAAAGTCATTATAAAAAAAACGTTACAAAAAACACGTTCACAAAAAACTCACTCCAGCTCATTCTTAATTTTATGCGAGAACGAATCATAAACATATTGCCTCAAATTAAGTGGACATTGAAAAGAAATTTATACCAACCTGAAAAATTTCCCGAAAATATTGCGTCTAAAAATAACATATTGTACCAGAAGTATTGTTGAAAATAATTATTTTCCCAATATTTTGTTGTTAATGCACCTATGTAGATGACGTACTATCAGGAGCATATTCAGAACAAGAATTAGCAAACCTACATGAAAGCTTAACATTCAACTTATCCAAAGCTCATTTTAAGTGCAAGGAAAATTAATAATGCAGAAGCTTTGAATCTCCAAGTATGATTGGGACCAACCCATTTCTGACTCCAGCTTATTAACCTGAGTGGACCTCATTTACACTAAATTAACAAAACTTTCCAATTTTTTATACCTACACAATTGCATCATAAAAAAGAAAAGCTAATATTCAACTTCATGGATTTTGTGATGCAAGCGCAGTAGCTTACGGATGTTGCATGTATGCAAGAACCACTTACATATATAAAACTGTTTCTTCGCCATTAATATCGGTTAAATCCAGAGTTGCTCCTATAAAGAAACCCATAACAATTCCCAAACTGGAATTATGTTTCATAGTCCTTCTTTCACAGTTAGTCTGTACATTAAAAATCAGTTTTCAAGATCACATGAACATAAGTGTAATACATGTATGGTCTGATTCACAAATAGCTTTATCTTGGATTAAAGGATCGCCCACGAGATGGTAAATGTTTGCCTCTAATAGAGTGTCAACTATCCAAATTTTGACTACAGATGCTACTTGAAGGCATATTTGTCTCAATTAAAACCAGCTGATGTGCTCTCTAGAGGTAAACTACCAATTAACTTTTATGGTTCTTGGCTCTCTGGTCCTCAGTTCTTAACAAACTTTAATGTAGTTTTTGGGAATCTTAGGTAACACATCTTTCACATTTGAGCAACTTTCAACTACCCTTGCTCAAATAGACACAATATTGAACTCACGGCCATTATATTCCCTTTCTGAGAACCCAACCGATTTATGTATTCTCACCCCAGGTCACTTCCTTATTGGTACTTCTCTTACTGCATACCCAGAAGTAAATGTTACTGAGACACCCATCAATAGGTTACCATTTTGGCAACAATGTACCAAAGTGCATCAACTATTTTGGAAAAAATGGTGTACCGACTATCTGCATCGATTGCAGCAGCGTCCTAAATGGTTTTATCCACAACAGAATATTAAAATTAACGATCTACTTCTTGAAAACAAAGACACTCTGTCATTAAAGTGGCCATTAGCTAGGTAAAGTATTTAAATCGAAGGAAAAAGATAGTTAACAAATTGTAATCAACTGCATGATTACTTTTAAATGAAATATTTAACAAGTAATAGGGAGTAATGTAATTTTACTTATGGATCGAGTGTAGTGCCGTTTAAGATGAGCAGCTCGAATTAACCGTCTTTACCTATAAATATATTATCATGTGTGTTACAGTTTTTTATGGATGTTTCCTAAAATTGTTTACAGGTTTACCCAATTTTAATTTTTGTTAGTTTATTCAAGTTTTGAGGTGATTATGTAAAATGTACATAATATATTATATTTGTTAATTTTTCGCGCGGGCAGTATGTTAAAAATTCATCACAAATTTTTATCAAGAGACGCCATCGCCATATCTAATATTTAATCAGTTTAAGTTTAAATGTAGTTCCATTCCATTCAAATCTGACAATAAATATTACTAAGAAGAATAATAATTATTGTCAGATTTATAGTTTAAAAAAAGTTCTATTTAAAACTGTCTTTTTTAAAAGAAAAATAAGTAGTTGTTCACTCGTTCACAAAAAACTAACTGAAGCTAACTCTTAATTGAATTCGAGAACGAATTCTACAAACATATTGCCTGAAATTAAGTAGACATTGAAAAGAAATTTGTACGATTCTGAAAAACTGTCGAAAATATTGCGTTTGAATATAACTTTGTACCAGCCTGAAGTATTGTTGAAAATAAATTATTTTCCCAATATTTTCCAACTCCTTCACCGCCGCCAATGAGTGTTATTTTGGTTTTAAACCAAGCAAAATTTAATAATACAAAAGTTTTCCATATGATGCGTACTTTTTGGAATTCACTGTATATTGTTGAGGCATGATTAAACATTGTGGTTTCTATTCTTCATTTTAATTTATTATGATTTGCTGCGTAGCGCAATAGTTCTGCAATTCTATCACACAATTTTTTTTTATCTTAATATTTTCTACCTTTACCTAATTATTTTAATTTAAGTAAGTAAAATATTTCTATACACTTTTAATTATCAATTACATACGAGTCAATTCCTTTTATTATTATTTAGTTGTGAAATTATTTACTTTTGTATTCAAAAGCCACCTTAGTAGCTTCTTAACATCACATTAGAACAGAATTGTAATTTCTTAATTTCTTTTAGCTGTATTCTAACATATCATACTATTCATAGTTTTCGTAAGCCATTTCAGACGATTGAAGAATGAAAATGTGGTAACGTAATTAGAGGCAGCATACATACATGACATCTGTCATAAAATTAAAACAAAATGTCTTTGGTAACTACGATAATTTTATTTGATATTGGAAAGTATGAGTTTTGACTAAATTTAACCTTATTAATTTGACCTTACATGATATATATTTTCGTAAAGAGAAAAAAAACTCCATCAAAATAAATCACAGCCAACTATGGTTTCTATTTAAGAAAAAAAAAATTTCGTAACTCGTAAATGTAGATATTTAAAATCCGTCAACCCCATTCAATTCCTCTCAAAAAGTGTCTAAAGAAGGTTAACTAGTTTTTTTTTAGCTTAATAAACAACATATAGAAAAATCGATCTGTTCGCTGTAACTCGAAAACAAAAGACGATAGCCGATTCTAGTTTTCACCAATGAGTTTTTCTCGAAAAAACAGATCGAGACACCTACATCCATTTTCTCTATCTCTTGTGGTTACCGAGATACCCAATACAAACGTCGAAATTTGCCCACCCTGAATTTTTTTTGTATATTATGATAATACGAGTAAGCCATAGGAGCATATTTTTAGATTGTAGGAGCATATCTGTTAGAATTCCATATGTCCGTGGCGTCAGTCGCGAATCACCTATAATTATTTATGTATTGGATAATAATGTCTACTTCCCATTCTGATTCTTGTGACACTTGTTTTTGGTTTACTACGTTATTAATACCTGTCAATGTCCTGATTCCCGCTTTTTATTCCACATCAAAGATGGGGAGTTATATGACGGTTTCCCAACCGAAAATTTTAACACCCCTGTTTTTCACTTTTTCTGATGAATTAACGTTAGTACTTTATACTGAAACAAAAACAAGCTTTTCGCAGAACTTCACATCGTTCTGATACAAACAAACGTGTAAAAGAGTGTCAAAAGTGTGCGGCGATATAAAACATTTTGCTCCAAAAATAAAATAAACGTCTAAGAGCGTAGCAACTCACAACTTATAATTTTGATAGAAAAAAGTGAAAAAATATTCGTTGTAGGAAAAAAGCAACGTTTAAGAAAGAAGAAAAACTGCACCGGGAAGCAATTTAAAATCCAATCCGTTATTCAGTAACGGCCAACAATGATTGTTAAATGTATCTAACTGTTAAGCCATTTATATGAACGCTTCCTGCTACTTACTACCATTCCTACGTCGGAACATAACGAAGTACCGCACGCGTTCCTTTTAAGGCAAGTTGAAAATGAAAGAAAATGAAACTCGAGTTTTAGAAAAAAATAGTCCAAAAAAAATTATAGACAATAAAATTTTCAACAACTTCAAAACTTTTTTTTTGTATGCTAAATGATGTTAAAAACAATTAGTGTCACGTGATAGTCATATCGGATCAGAAAATAGTTCAAACGAAAGTTGTTCATCAAATTATAAACAACTTTTATTTTAAGAAAAAATGTGTAAACTAAAGTTGATGATTAATTACTGATATATAACAATCACGAGTTATGTATAATAATTACAATATTCAGCAATATACAGGGTGTCCAGAAACTCTCCTGACAAACGAAGACCGGAGATTCCTCAGATAATTTTAAGACAATTTAACCCAATTCACCTAGTCCGAAAATGCTTCCCTAAGGGAGCTAGAACTCTTTGAAGAAGAAAAAAGAACTCTAATTCGCCGGTCATCTGACCGTAAGCCAGTTCTGGTTTCATCGGAAAATAAAACATTTCGCCAATCTTCTATTGTCCAATTTTCATGTTATAAACACCAATTTAAACAATTGATTTTATGTTGCCTTGATAGCCTTCTGCTGAATAATTGGCGATCTCGAAGCCTTTTCCTGATCGTTTCTACCGATACACTAATTCATGTAGCTTGTAGCAACTGTCTTTGAAGCTCGGGATGAGATACAGTAGGATTTCTTCTGGCAATTTGGGTTACTAATCTATCCTGATATTCCGTGGTTACTTTTCCACGACTTCTTCTCGACCTATTTTTTAAAGTTTGTAGCTCCAAAAACCTCGTATAGGTTTTTGAAACAGCCCTTAGAAACCCTACAATTCTTGCAATCTCCCTCTGTGACATGCCTTGCTCCACCAGGGCAATTACTCGTCCCCTTTGAATATCAGATAACCCTACATAAGGCATTTTAAATACAAATTTAAAATAAAACAACTTCTTACTGCAACTGATAATTTTACAACTAAACGGCGATATGAACACCACAGTCTGAAATGGTGGAGACTTTGATCAAATTCCGCTGTTTTTTTTAGTAAACACTTTTTATTGTCCGTGACATACCATTTTTTTGCCAAAAACATTTTTTGGTCGCAAATAATGCGTGATTCCATATAAGTTTGGGTGTGTGTATTATGTGAGACGTAGATACAAATATCACTACGGTACCATTTCTGATCCGGAGAGCACTTTGACTGCCATAACTATGATGCTACATTGTATAAGTTACAATGAATAAAACTGTTAATAATGTGCGGTGAATGTTTATGTAATTTTACACGATATTAACAAATTTGACGAATATATGTGAAAAGCATTGAAAATGTTGAACGTCAATGAAGGGAATAAACTTGCTGTTGTGACAAGGGATAGCTGGTTGACTTTCTAATTGATTATCAATTTTATTATACCACCCACAGAATCTTGAATGTTTTTTGCAACTGCATTGGTTTTCCAGTCCCGTTGTCGGTTTAATCAGTTCACCTTCTTACGACAACAAATTTTAACGATAATAAGCAATTATAAAAAGTCACTACTCGATTTTTGAATTTAAATTACAAAATAAATAATTCTTTAATACACAAAAGATTTATTTTAAATATTTATCGACCTAAAAAATGTTGTGTATAATGTTATCGTCTATAACTTTTTTTTGAACCATTTTTTTCTAAGACAATTTTCTTTTTTGGCTTTGTGTTGAGAATTTTCAACTCGTCTAAAAGAGTACGTGCGCGAGCGATACCTCATTTTGTCTCGACGTAAGAATTGTAGTAGCGTAGCAGGTAGTGTTCGTATAATGGCTTACCACTTAACTACATTTAACAATTGTTGGCTGTTACTGAAATGTATAATTCGATTTTACAAATTGCTTCGCGGTGCAATATTTCTTTCTTAAATGTGGTTATTTTCCTACAAACATATCGGTTTTTTCACTTTTTCTATCAAATGATTAAGTTGCGACGCTGTTAGATGTTTATTTAATTTTTCGAGCAAAATGTTCTGTCGCCGCATACTTTCGATACTCTTTTATACGTTTGTTAGTATCAGAACAAAGTGTAGTTTTGCGTGAAACGTTCGTCATTGAGTCGATATTCCGTAATATTTAATTTTCCTTTTCCGGGTAGGTAAATCAATTTTCAACTTTTAAAAACGACCCCGTCTTTAGTTACTAATTGAAGAATTATATCTAAGTCAAAAAGTTTTGAACCCAAATACGAATTTTAGACGCCTTAAACTTTCGCGACAACAACGACAATCTCAAAATATTCAAAATACAATCGCATTACAAGAAACTCGACCCAAAATAAATAAAAGCCTACCTGTAACGTTGACGATAGGGTTACTCCTATTTCCATACTTCAATTTTTCCTTAAAAAGAATTTCAAATATGTCATTTTTTCCTCGGCGTAACTCAGGCTTATCCCATTCTATCAAAATATAAGAACTATTTTGAAGGTAACACCAGGTCGAGTAATTTTCCAGGATCTAGAGAATAAAAATGGATAACTTAATGTAAAAATTATAAATCTTTGACTTACATCCGCCCAGAGTGCGCTGCAGAACGTATTTTGAAGGATTCGAACAGTACTTCGTACAAGCAATAACACTGATGTTGTAAACAGCGTAACTGTCTAATTGGTCTATAGTGCACTACAATAGAATGTAAATTATTTACATATTACAATGAGAAAATTTTATCACGTACCTCAGTTACGTGTGGCTCAACTCTGTACCTGCTGTTATTACACATAATATAATAGTGTTGTAACTTTCCGTTAACTGACTTCGGCGGAAGCCAAGAAAGAGATATAGAAGAATTTGTAGTGTGTGATATAATGAGATCGTAGGGTGGACTAGGAGCTAGAACAATAAGAATAGAACAAAATAACTTCATAGTGTCAAATTACCTCCTTCCAATGTAGTTGCATATTGATAATCACTCTTCTGGCTTTGACTGTTATGCTTCGTTATCACAGAAACCGCCAACATGTACGACTGATAGGGACGCAAATCTGTAATGTTAACTTGTTCTGTAGTAGAGTCGTTAATCCTTAATTGTTGCTCAGGGCCTAGTAATCACAATTTAGTATTTACAAAAACAATAAAAAAAACTCCGAACCTATACAATTAATCAGTGACAAATCTCCAATAGAGCAGTAGTATATAACAAAGCCCTGTACGCTTCCCACACGATCGGAGCAGTCCAATTTCCAAGTGACTTGAATAGCAGTTTCGTATACCTGAGCAACATGAACATTTTCATTTTTCCTCTAGGTTGGTTATGAATAACAGTACAAGCTGCCCACACCATTCCACTGCTCGAAGTTTCAGTGTTAGCAGAAATTACAAATTGGTGAATTTTGTCTTCGGAAACGGTTATGTTAAACACTTTCTTATCACTGGGTATCTCAATCCAACTTAAATATCCCTAATAAAGAATAAAATATTTTATTTATTAAATGTTAAAATCAGAGAATAAATAAAATAAAAACTATAGTCTATGTATCCTAACCTAATCTCTTCATTAAATTATTTATTATTTAAAATAACTTTAATTAATTGCTTCATCCTTAATTGATTGAAACATTTACTTTTATTTACTCGTAAAGCCCTCAAAGGTAAGAACCAAACGTTGGCAAATTGATAATCAAAAAGATTATTGGCGAAACCCTATTGTCTAAAAATAAATGCTCAATTTAGGTAACAGAAAATTGATTACCGTGCATTGATAGGGACGGTCTCTGTCGTGGGTACACAAGAAAATAGTGTAATTCTGTATTGGCTTATTAACAGACAAATTACTGGGCGTTATCCAAGATAATTCATATTTTCCATTGCCAAAAGATATTTGGGTATACGATAACGGTTCACCAACCCCTGTTTACAATAAAATCTTAATTTGCTACATCACCTATTTATGAAAACTTACGTTCAAATTGACTCGGAACAAACACCACAGATTTCTCATGAGACCTGCCGACAATATTTTGAGACCATATGTGAAAAGTGTAACCCTCATCAACGCTCAAATTTTTGAATTTTGCATACGCGCTTGTAACTTCTACAGGTTCGATATCGCTGAAATATAAAAAAACAATAAACAACATTTATTTTGAATAGTAAACTAACCTCCGTCCAACAACTTCAACAACGTAAGTAAGTTTGGCCCTTTTACGTCACTGGCCGAAATTTGCTGCCAATAAATAAATACTTCTCTGATTCAATGTCGTGCCTGTAGATACCACCTCGAAGCTGCCAATGTTAGTTTTTGGTGGTCCTGCCGGTAGTTTCATGTCGGTTCTAAAGGCAATGGTAACATTTTTTAGACCACATGGATTCGTCGTCAGGTTCAGCAACAGCAGATCTTATTGAAATCCGTACATCGTACAAACAATAAGCATATTTTAAATTAGTCAAATTAAAATATAGGTAACCAGCTTCGTCCTTAGTTGACGTGTTGAGCAAACCTCTAACTGCCAATCCTTTTCAAACTCGGATTGATAAAGAATTCGATGATGAAGACCTGGAGGAAAGGCCTGCATTGCGCTTGGTACCAACCAACGTAAATAGACTGACTCTGACGTTGTACTAATATGTGATACGTTTTCAGGTGGTCAGAGAACTAGAATAATAAGTTTGAACAAGTGGATAATTAAAGGTCGATTTAATACCATGTTGAAAATGCGAAAACGTATAGTTCATTTGCATACTACCGAAGTAATTAGTCATATTTAATTCAAAATAGTAAGTTCGTTGTACTTGTCGATAAGGCGGATTCGTTGCAATGGTCCACGTGCAGCGCATTTTTTCTTGATTTTCAAGTTGTTCGATTTTTGGACAAGAGAATCGAGAATGCCTGCAAAAATAAGTTTTCGTATACCTACAGGCACAAGACTTTATAAATAATTAATTACCTGCTGGCGCGACCAGGAAAGAAATACTTCAGCGAATGCGTAGTTTTCGCGTAATTTTCTGGCAGGGTCCATGTACACGTTAAATTTTCGTAATTATAGCTGATACATTCAAAATCACGAACGGGAAGAGGTTTCGCTAAAACATATAAATGTTGACCCAAAGTTTTAATTTAAAATTTATAAATTTTAGCACCGACCACCACATTGGCAAAAAAACAACAGAAATTATGAGAACAATGACTAAAACAAGTAGGCATAATTTATTAGAATTATCAATTAAAATTATGATATTTTATATTGTGTTATTGATATTTGACAAATTATTATTCTATTATAGTATACAATGTGTTAATTAAGCATGTGGCCAAACTTCAGGATTTTGTTCCTTATTCAATTTTAAGATGAAAAATTTATATAAACATAGGTCCTAAAGCCTTTGTTTTATTGTACAGGGTGTACAATTTTTAAAAACGGTTTTTGCGAGTAACTGGAAGATGCACATCAGTAGGAGGTTGAAACTTAGTGACAGTTTTAACGTATATAGAGGAATTTTTCAACGGACAATGGTTTGTAACATTTCACAGTAAGTGTCCGAGGTTTAATTAAAAAACTATTAAAACCACACGAATTCATCTCTTGAGCATTTTCGCTCAGGACCATTATTCTTGAATTGTGGGGAATTATTTTCTCATGAGAAAGACGAACATTCTCTAGAAAACATTAAGTTGACATTCTTGAAAATTCCCACCTCCCATTTCTTCAACGTCGCGAGAAATTCTTTTCTATTGGTCGTAGTAGGAGAAAACAAAATTGAAGTAACACTTTCCGTATATGACGTCTACGTATTTTATTATTATGTTGTTCATAAGACATTCATAACGGATCTAGATGAAATACACATGGCTCATGTACTGATTCAAGATTAGGAAGATGCAGAAGAGTAAGCCGATTATGCGTGCCAAGTAGTGGAAATGGAAAGAAAATTACAAAAAAAAGATCTTACAAGACGTGCAAATTTTTTCCCATCTCATAGAACTTATTGACAGACAAAAACATTAAAATAACATGTGGTACCTGTTTATTTTGATTAGTTAAAAGCAACGTGCAACTAGCGGCAACTGGGAGAAAGTAAAGGGAATTTCAAGTGAAATGATTTTATATTTTCTCCTGAAAATATTCACTATCTTATTGTCAATAATAGAGGTCCAGATTGATTCTTTTCATAAAATTGAAAAAAATAAAACTATGCAGTCATTTATTAGGTACTGTATTGTAACAAAAAATAATAATGCCATGTATACTATGTTTTGAAAGTACAAAAAACCCAAAACCAAAACTAAAAATGCACTAAACTTATAATGGTTGCTGAAAAAAAAATTGAGTACTATCTATAATTTTTTTAATTGAGCCTCACCCGTTATCTCTTGCACGCCAGTGGTAAATGATGCAAATCACTTTTCGTTTAAAGTGGTTTAGAACATTCTCTATATACGTTAAAAACTGTCACTTAGTTTCAACGTCATACTAATTCTATAGTTTTGTCTAAAATTGTGTAAGGAGCAACATCCTAAGTTTGGCTACATACTTATTTAATACCCTGCATATTATAATGATTGTCTAATAACTGTTTGCTTTGGGAAAAATATGAATAAAATTATTTAATATGGAATTGTATATGAAATGAACTGATATCGTGGAATTGTTACATGCAAAACCGTTAATGAAATAGATAGTCAACTCTAGACAACTTAATGCTTAAGACGAAGCACGTTATATAAAACAATACATTAAATTCAATTATTAAAAATAAATTGTGATTATTGCGAACAAATTCAAGCGCCTACATAACAATGTTTCGCTCTGTTAGAGATCATCATCGTTTGAGTTAACGGTCTCTGACGATCCTCTGGGGCTTGGATTTTTATTCCAGGTTTCTGTTTTTAACAGTGAAGTTGTTTAAGGTGCTTAGTCTAACATAAGGTCATAACATACAAAACGTTGTTTATAGTGTACTAAACTACACGTTCAAACAAGGCATTTTTTTTATAAATAATAAATTTAAAACTTGTTGCGAAAGAAAACAAAAAATATATATACGAAGCGATTAAATATACAAGTTTTCAGATTTCATGATCAAACAAAAACATGTAAAAACTTCTGAATTCATTTCCTGTGACATGGAAGCATAACAAGAAAGCCTGAATGACATAAAATATCATGGAGAATGGTTGGCCGAGTTTGATCGAAAATTAAAAGTTTCAGGAAAAATATTGAGCAAGAAGCTGATCATTTTGACGCAGAAGATGATTTGCCGTTATCCGTACTTGCAGAAATGTGTAACAATATGGAAGAGATGGGAATGGACAATACACGTATTGATGATTTTGTAAATGCTGATAAGAATTTAGTCCTACAAGATGATAGAATCGACGAAATAATAAACTTAAATCAAGAGAATGAAATAGAAGAATCGGATGATGAAGTGGAAACAATTCAACAGGAAACGGAAGATCAAATAAATACATATGTGTTATGAGGCAGTTTTAGATACTATTGGTTTTCGACTAGTGAAGAATATTGAAATGCAAGTGTAAAAAGGACCGAAAATTTGTTTATTTTGGTAGCTAAAGTCTGAGAAGATATACATAAGGAAAACCCGTTGACGAATATAAAAAAATTAAGAAGTACGGTTTGAATTAATTAAACATTATAAATTAAGGAACAGGATAATACCTAATAAATACGGACGAACTATAACTAAACAACTAACCGTTTCTCAGAAAACTCCACACCGTCCCAGTAGGAATAAACGCGTAACAATGTATAGAAATTGTGAAGCTACTTAAAAATACTCGAAAAAATAAAATAAACGTTTAAGTGCATATATAGGGTGGACCAACCACATCGATAATTTAAAAAAAACTCAGACCCGTCAATTTTATTTCAGAGGGAGACATCTTTTCAGCTTATCGGCATTCCAGAATTACCTCTGATTTTAACGGAAATGACGTCACATCAAACTTTTTAAATGGCAACCCACAGTTTTTTGTTCAAAATCGGATAGACGACAAAAAATGCTTTTCAAAAAACCCGACATGTTACTAGTTTCCTTTGGCCGTTCGGCTAGAACAACCGTACAAAAACCCTTAGAGGGCCCTCATATGATTTCGTGGATATTGTCACTTAAAAAACAAAAGATATTGCAGTAACAATTTAATAATGCAATTGAAAAAATTATAACAAATGCTCGAAATTAGCTCCTCCAACTTCCATGCAGGTACAAATTTTCTTCAAATCGTCGTCTTACATGCTAAAGAATTTCTGGTGTAATCTGAAGACATTAATCGATGATCCTTTTTCTTAAATTTTCTAAAGACGTTGGTTCAGTTGAATAAACTCTACTCTTTAAATGCCCCCACAAGAAAAAATCTAATGGGGCAAGTCTGAAGATCGAGGTGGCCATTCAATACTACCTCTCCGACCAATCCATCTGTTGGGAAATGTTTCATTTAAGAACTCTTTACTAGCATTGCAAAATGTGGTTGAGCCTTGTCTTGCTCGAAAATAAGCTAGTTTTCTAAATAGCTTGCATCATTTTCGACAATATCTGTCAACATTGGGTTGATAACATTCTCTAACATTTCCAAGTAAATTTCACCATTCAGATTCAGGTATAAAAATAGGTCCTACTAGCCGGTCTCCAAAATACCCTCCCAGACGTTTAGCTTTTGCGGATACTGAGAATGAACTTGATGAAATACATCAAGATTCGTGTCCCACCAGTATCGACAGTTATGACGATTTACTATCCCGTTTAAAAAAACGTAGCTTCATCGGAAAAACAAATATTGAAAGTAAAGTTCAGGTTGTCAACTGCTCGTTGACTCATAATTTCACAAAACTGTTGACGACGGTCAAAATCGTCCTCGTTGAGTTTGTGTACCAAATTTATTTTATAGGGATGAAATTTATGAGCCTTCAGAATGCGTCGAATACTTGTTCGGCTGACTCCACAAATTTCCTCCAATTTTCTGGTACTCAATGTTGGATCTAGAGCAACTTGACCCAACACGGCTATTTCGACCTCTTCATTTTGCACCGCGTGTGCAACATTTGTATGTTTCTTGTTGCAAACATTTGCTGTCTCCCGAAATTTTCCCACTAATTCTATAACGTATTTTCGATTAAGATGTTTATCTGGATGACGTTGGTTAGAGATTATTGCTACCCTGTTAGCACAGTGATCATTTTTAAAGAATAATTCAATTATTTCAACTTTTCGTGAGTGGTGTAATTCATTTTTGAGAGAGATACAAAAGTAAACTAAACTCTAAAGTATTTTTTTATTAAATTATCGATGTGGCAACAATTGGCTGTTTGTTGGTAAAAAAAAAACGGATACGATAAATATATCTCATTGTTTAAGAGCGTATAGATGATGCGTAGCAAATTTTTGTTGGAAAGTGATACATCATCTATTTTAGAGTTCGAAATGACCGTAAAATAAAAATAAAGATAGCAGGGCCGTATTAAAAAAACAACTCTTTGAACTCCATATTGATCCAATACTTATTTTATTATTACTTGATAACTAATTTCGACTATATAAAGAATATACTTAGAATCTTGAAAAATTGGTTTCTCATTAATTAATTAATTAAAGCAAAATAAACACATACTAGTATTTTTACATATATTTTTTACCATTTGTAAATTTTTATATTTTTCAATTTTCTAAGCTTCCAAAATATTAGATTTATAATAAATGTCAAATGACTTTTATGTTTAATTTAAATAAAAGATAAAAACAAATTAAATATTTTAAACAAATTAGACAAAACGTCTACAACCAACATATCGGAAATTATAGACGACACAAGTTCATATTAAATTGATAAACGCAAAATACTTATTGATTTTCATTGAACGCCAAAACAAAAAAAATTGATGTAAACACGTTTTGATGCGTCAGCACAATTTGTACGAACAGAATATAACAAATTTCTAATTACATGATATCTTATCGGTGCTGGGGATATACAGAATTCGGATACTAGTTTACAACATAATTAATAAATAATTACAATTCTGTACCTTCTACAGCTCAACACGAATCTCGTGGCAGGGCGGAGTAAATGCGCGGTGACAAAGTTAATGATTCGGAAGAAGGGGTCATTGCGGATTAAGCTGCATTAGCGTCCATATTTATATATATACCTTTTGTATTTGTGTTACCTATGTGTTTCAATTTTGGAGAAGAAACAGTTCTTATCAGAACTACGTAATTTCGAAGTACATATTATATGTAAAAAAACTGTATAAATAATCTTATTCGTGCGTCGTTTGTATCCTTCTCTATCCGAATTTGTGCCACGTCTGCGCAGGTAAATCCCGCCCTGACACGAGAAACTTGTGGAATTGTATGTATACTTACTTCCAACAACGACATTATTTAAACATACTGCGTTCGAGTGATTTCTTAATTTACACGTATAAGTCGAATATGATGTAGTTGGTCGGACAATATGCAATTTTATGCTAGATGAATTTACTATTTCGGTCTAAAACAAATAATTAGTTGCAAAAATATCAAAATGAAATTAAATCAAACTTACCATTTCATCTGGAATTATTTCCCCATTTCGCGTGAAGTACAGTTCTTTACTGCAATTTTGCAGTGATATTTTGTATAATTGCTATTTAATAGGCATATGATATCTAAGTCTTTTCCATATTCGACGAGTATATCGCCGTGCGGATGGGTATCTAAGATACAACATTACAATAACTAACATAAACAACATAATTACTTACATCCCACTGTTTGTAATCCTTTGAGACATTCCCATTCTGCGTATACGGCGCTGATTAAGAATATATATATAATCCATCTATAATTGTCCATCTTGAATTGTAATTGACGTATTTTGCTAAAATTCATACATGTTAATAATTAATAAAAAAGTTTGTATATGGTTACTTATACAAGGTGAAGTCTTCTCCGCATTACGATTTGAGGACAATACATCAATGATATCAGCGATGACTGAAAAATAAAAAAAATATTTATTCAGCTTCCGTAATAAAAACGTGAACTCCCGTCCAATTTCGCCAAAATATAAGAATTCATAGTCATATATATAAAATGTGCAAAAAGATAATTATTTTTTTGTTTTCGTGTAAACAAATTGTTCCACGAAAACTGTTTGAAATTACAGCAGCAGCAAATATAGATCTTTGGATGAACAAGTTGGCAAACATGCCCTTAAATTATTTTGAATTTTTAACTGCATCATGTAAAGGAATAAATAAAGTAACATTTCGTGTAAAAAAATGTTTGCACGACTAATTTGTCAAAAATTCCCTTATAATATTTTTTTATATTTTTGTAGTAAGTACCGTGTTATGTAAAGAGTTGAATAAACTAAATTTTAAGTAAAAATTGGAGTACTACATATTTTTTTGTGTAAAAAATGGTTCCAAGAAATCTTCCTCCTGGAAGGACCTTTGAAGAAACTGATCACTCGCACTAGTGAAACGTTAGGAATAAATTTTAATCAACTACTAGCCCACATTAGATCAAAAACAGGCCGCAAAAGTCTAAAACCAATTTACTAGTAACCACCAGATTATTAGAGTTCGAAAAGGACGTGAAAGTTACATTTGGATTTGAAATCAAATGTAATTAAACCCACGATAGATTTCTTATATGTGAGACCTTGTAGCCTCTTCATTATCAATTAAACACACATCACTCCAAAATGCCAACAAGGAGGAGGAAATTTTTGTTAAATACAAAAATTCTAAGAAAATAAACGCAAAAATGGAATTGTACCCTCGTAGATATTTTATATGTCGGTCTTTGTTATCCCTTCATTATAATCCACAAGACAAACCACCTCAAATTAAAGAATAGTAAAATTAAGTTTGTACCCCCACAGAGTTTTTATATTTTGGTCGTTCTCAGCCAGTTCTTATAACCATGGCAACAAATTACCCTAAAAGATCATCAGGATACGGCAATTTTCTTCTAGTGCAAAAACAATCGCAAAACTCGGATTGTAAGATATTTTATGTGTTAGTAATTGAAGAGTAGTATTAATAATAACCCTTACAACAAATTACCCGAAAATGTTGTCAGAAGACGTTTTTGCTGAATTTTTACATTTTAAAAAAATTATTATATTATATTCAGAAATGGGTATATTAAATGATTATTTTTATTTAAGGCAAAAGATAAAGAAAATAGTAGCATGTGTTTGCACACCCCGCATTTACTCAAATTTCAGTGTACTATTAAACTGGCTAATAAATAAATTTGAACTTAATTTATCTAAACACAAATTAATTTAGAGTAAAAGTTATATTATTGCTTTGGTTGATTTCGAGGATCATTGCACAATTCAAACAACTTTTAAGTTTTTTGTTATTCATGTTGTGAAACACATTTTCTACCGTGAGCAAAAGGGGATACTCTCTCTCCCTCTCTCCCACCTAAGTCTTTAATTAAAATCATAATTAATAACATACTCGTATCACATTAACAATACACCTCTGAAGCGCGTTTCCTCTATAAAGATCTAGGTGTAACTTTCGATTCGAGATTTTATTTCTCCCAACATATTGCTGAAATTACTGCTAAAGCCCATAGAATGTACAGATTTATCTATAGAAACTGTCGCGAATTTGTTGACCTTTAAGGCTTTAATTACTTTATTTTACTCACTAGTACGAACGCAACTTGAATATTGCTCCATAATCTGGTTCCCTTCGCATAATTATCAAGTGTCTAGTATCGAATAGGTTCAAAGAAGCTTTCTTAAGTTTCTTTCTTTCCTAGTTGATGGTTTCTATCCACCCCGAGGGTTTGATCACAATACATTGGTAAATCGATTTAATTTTACTTCTCTGCAGATTAGGACAGTTACTACCGCCATTAAAATTCTGTATAAAATCCTACACAATAAAATTGAATGCAGATGGTTACTAAATAAAATAAACTTGTATGTACCTCGATTAGGTTCAGGGCAAAATTTAACATTTTATACTCAGGCGTACAGAACGAATGTATTAGCAACCTCACCAATCAATGTAATGTGCAGCCTTTTTTAATAGAATTAGTTCTTTGTGCGATATTAATGCTGACGCTCAGAAATTTATAATGTTATTTTAAAATTGTATAATGTTTAATTTAATTTTTGTAACATTGAATTATTTCCTATAATTGGGGTTTCTTGTAGGAAATAAAGGATATATTATATTATTATATTATACTGGGTTCCCCATATTAGACTATACAATTTAAAAAGTCGAATAAAACTTTCTAATCAAAGTAAATTAACTTTTTAATCGACTAATATGTAGCTTATTCTGTGGGATTTATGACTAAAGTAAATAACAATTCAAGTTTTAAAGATCATGTCTTCCAAATGCCCTCTTTCGACTTCAATGCATTTTTGAATTCTAAGTTCAGAATGTATCATCACTCGGCGAAGCAAATCTCCATTTACCAAAAACCTCCACAATCCAAAAGTCGTTGTTTGGTGCGGTGTAGCATCATTCGGAATTATCGGTCATTATTTTTTTGATGATGAAAATAACCGTTCTGTTACAGTTAATTCCGAACGCTACATAAACATATTGCAAACGTTTCTTATCCTAGAACGAATAAGAAGTGGACTAAATAACGCCATATTATTCCAGCAAGATGGGGCAACGGCTCACACAGCCAGAAACACTATGAGAATTTTGCGAGACTTTTTTGACGGCCGTATAATTTCCCGATTTGGAAATTTAAATTGGCCCCTGAGATCTTTCGATTTTTTTCTCTGGAGATACCTAAAGCAAAAAGTTTATGCAAGTCGTCCCGCAACAATTCTGGAGCTGAAGGAGCAGATTCGAAATGAAATTGCAGGAATAAATGGAGATTTGCTTCGCCGAGTGGTGATACATTTTGAACTTAGAATTAAAAAATGCATTGAAGTCGAAGGAGGGCATTTGGAAGACATGATCTTTAAAACTTGAATTGTTATTTATTTTAGTAATAAATCCCACAGAATAAGCTACATATTAGTCGATTAAAAAGTTAATTTACTTTGGTTAGAAAGTTTTTATTCGACTTTTAAATTGTATAGTCTAATATAGGGAACCCAGTATTATAAGAAAAAATCGATCTCCATTTCAAATTTAAGATGTACAAACGTAATTAAAAGACTGTTTAACGTCATAACATTTCTATAGTGGAAATATCTATTTTATTATACAAATAATTTTAATGAAAATTTATAACAAATACCTACTCTTAAACAAATTTTAAATCGATTTGTTATTGCAGCTTTTTTTAAATAGTGGTTTTTACAACTTTTATTTGCAGAAAATATGTGTAAAATGAATAATTTTGGAAATATCCCAAGAATTCCAAAATTTATGTAAGTCCTTTGATTCGGCAGATTATGCCCAAAAGCTAATCAAATCTGCGCCATTATATATAATACTGCTGCGCCAAGTTTCATAAATTCAAACAGAAAATTTTATTTTCTTTATTATAAAATACTAATTCTAATTCGACAGAAAAAGTGAAAGAAGGGGTGTTCAAACTCTCGGTTTGAAAACCGCCGCATGGGAACTTTTATCAAAATCGTAAAGTATTTGGTGTTTATGGTGATTATAGAAAATTGTCTTCGTTTTGTACTCTGAAAAGTGAAAATCTGATGTCTTTTAGATGAAAATAGTTCAAATAAAGAAAATGACAAACAATGATTAAATATTGTGTCATGATTGGAAATGATGATATTATTTAATAAAGGTCAGGTGTTTCTTATTGTAAAGTAGACTTTTAGCTCTTCAGATTATGTTCAAAAACTAACAAATCCCTCGTTTTTATTAAAAAAAACTTCTAAGTACTAAGTTTCACCCAAATTAGAACAGTGAATCCGGATATACCACGTGCGAAAAAATGGGGTGTCAAAATCTTCAGTTTCGAAACGGTGCATTAAATTTTTTTTAAAAGGGGTGAAGTAATATTGCCAGATTAGTATATAATTGTATGACATGTTTTTGTGCAACCTTAGACTTTTATTGGTTTCAGATTTTTTTCTTTACAAAGAAAAAATATACTTATCCATTAAAATTAAAATAAAAATTTCATTATAAAGGTAATTATTCCCAAATAGTTATGTATGATACAAGTGTGAAGTAAGGCTTTCATGCACGAGTTACAGAGTTTAAAACACGATCCGCAGGTGAGTGTTTTAACCGCAAGGAGTGCATAAAAAGTCCTTCACACACGTATCTCATACAATACTTTATCGAAGTCAGAGGTAGTTTTGCAAAGTACTACAACAGAGAAACGCAGGCAGTTTCACTTTTGATTATTTCGAGTGTTGGTTGCCAGGTAACCTTGACAACAAAAATCGTTTAATAATAAAAGTCCCATTTAAATCAAATTTTATTTTTTTACGCACGATTTATTTAAAAGTATCATTTCACACACAATTATTTAGTAACTAATGTGCTGATTATACGTTAGATGTAGTAGCCCAGTCAGTATGTACAAAATAATGGCTTGTAAAATGAAAAACTCCTACTTAGGATTTTTTTTAGGGTTGTAGGGTAGGTATTGAAAAGCTTAGCCTAAAGTTTGCGACCTCCAAGTGGGCTTGCATTTTTGCAGCAGGCAAAACCGGGAAAAATGTTTTTTTGTGGTAACTCGGGCTGCGGTAACCGTACAAACTGTTTTTATAGCGAATTTTAAAGGTTTTTTTTGCGATTAATCGATTGTTTTCGAGATATCAAAGGATAAAGAAAAATAAAACAGTAAAATATGTAGTTCTTTGCATTTTACACATTATTTTCGTCAGAAATTGAAGAATTCTTCAAAAGAAAACTGTAGAGCATGAAAAGAGCTACAATTTTCATATATTATTCGTTCACTTTCTATAAAAATTGTGTCTTGTAAAAAGCTAAAGGAAAACATAAAGAGGCAATTTTTAACGCTGCATGCTTCAAAAACGTTGACTTTGTTCGGGACAACATCCTTTTTCTGCACCAGTTCAGTAGGCACGTTTTCCCTGTTTAATATGGGAAAAATTAAACGCTTTGGTGCAGACCTTCAAAGACAGTCAGTAAGAAAAAGTTAGTGTCAGCCGCCGAAGACTTTCTTATTGCTTTGTACGGAGGTAACAAGGAAAAGCAGAGTTTGGACACGCTTAGATTCAAACGATTCTTTAAAGCAGCTGCAAAATCTAAATTTAATTTGGCCGTATTGCCTCCAACGACAACCTCGGCACGAGAACATGCTTTGCGCGCGTACAGGTGCAAACTTGGCTCGGTAATTATGTGGACCCTGAAGAATACGGCTTGGAAAGGACGTATGTAGGTTTACAGTCAATTACAACTGCAGCTCTACCAGCACCTCCAGAGCGACTGCAATTAATATCCTGCAAATGCACGGGAAACTGCACTAGGGCGTGTGGGTGCAGAAAGCTGGCATAAAATGTTCCGTGATTTGTTATCACTGTTCGGGACAAACATGCCTTAATGCAGTTACGTCTACGCAAATTCTCGAAAGCGAAATGAACAATTCTGTAGACGGCTACGACGAAGAAAGTTCCGTTGAAGAGGACCAGTAGTACCCGGACTGTTCGACTTTACTTGAAGAAGAAAACAATGTCGATGAGCCGCAAAAAAACGTTTGAAAATTGTTAAATTATTTACAAAATATTCAATAAATGTAAGAAAGTTTTTTTTACAAAATAAAGTTTTTATTTTCATACGAAAAATTGTGACGTTCATACCTTACTATTATTACTTGCAAATTTCATATGTACGTTAATATCATTTCTATCCAAAATTTAACGCTTTCATATATTTTGGAATGAACCGGTAGGTCTCATTTTCGTTTGCAAATAACTATTTTCAATGACAAGTACATATTTGATTATTATACGGAAGCTATACGATATTCAAATTACCTACAATAATTTTAGTTTTTGCGACAATAATCTTTCACGTCTATGCGATTTACAATTTTGAGAAATTATAAAATAACAAGAAAAACCAATCTTCTATTAATTTTTCATGCAAGCGCTTCTAAAGATTCGTATGCGACAAATTACAAAAAAACAAAAAAATACAATATTTTTCACCTTTTTCGTCAAATTAATCGAACAGTAATCAACGTATCTTGTAGATCATTAAAACTGTAAAAAAATCATATATTATTAAAAACTTTTAGCATCAGTAAAGTCGAAAATCACAGACAAACGAATGTTCATGCTCAGTCGAGACTGTTTTTGAAGCGCTCTACAAGACACAATTTTTATCGAAAGTGAACGAGTAATATATTATATTACTTAGTAATATTGTAGCTCTTTTCATGCTCTACAGTTTTCTTTGAAGAATTCTTCAATTTCTGACCAAAATAATGTGTAAAATGAAAAAACTACATATTTTACTGTTTTATTTTTCTTATCTTTTGATATCTCGAAAACAATCGATTAATCGCAAAAAAAACCTTTAAAATTCGCTATAAAAACAATTTGTACGGTTACCGCAGTTGTAATTACTTAGATTAATTATTTTGGCGATTGCACGAAAAATAGTGTGTATACTATAGCCGCGAAACTTTTTAGTAACCTCAAGTTAGATAAATATAGCCAACTGCTACCGATCCTCCGTGAGGGACGTTAGATTCACGGAGAAGTCCTACCAGTTGTGGTAGGAACTAGAGAATTAATGCCCAAGGAGATGTTTAAAATCCTTGCAACCTTGAGTATTACCGACAAGAAAATGCTATTAACCATGTCTGTACACTGTACTTCCATTGAATTACCACCAATTTATGAACTAAAAACCCTCCTCTTTACCCTGCGGGGAGAAGACAAAGGTAGGAGGCTCGACACCCACAGTAGTGGGGACTCGTATACACTTTTGGTACGAGGTTATCCTTGTTGTGTTTTGTTTTATGTACGATACGTACCATTTTTATTTATTTATTATTAGGCTTCGGTAGTTTTGTGTGTGAAATGACAACAGAATGCGAGTCGTAGGTAGTAATTAGAGTTGCGGCGGGTGGTCGAAAAACCTAGTCACCACAGCAGCTTCCACAAAGCCTTTCCGTGGGGTTTTAATACCTGTTAATGATCCTTCTTCTTCTTCGGAAGACCCGTTTAGGACTAATTTTTTCCAGTCCAGTAGTGTTCCCCCGATTGTTAGTGGTTTCATCCTTCAGAGGGGAGTCATACAGGTGCTAGATACGGTATATTCGAGCGAGGGCAGTAAAGGGGGCCTACGCAATCTACAGTAGATCCCTTATTCTTATTAAGTGACTCTGCCTACATTATGGCCAAAAAGCACGGTCGCAGTAATAGTCAAACGCAAGCGGCCTCTTCGATAACTTTTCTTTCGGTCTCTAAAAATGCATTTCGGGGCCTAGCACGTTTTTAATGCGTAAAAGAGTGTTGGTCTGACTAGTAATAGGGGATTTTTCAAAAATATCAGTAACCGATTTCTATTAAAGCAATGAAGATTTTAAAAACTCCGATAAAATAGAAAAAAATTACTTGGACGGGGTATTACTTGCTTTTCGAGGTATGTGTTGCGTTTCGCCACATAAGTTGAGCGCACTTGGGACGAGCCATGAGCTGGCGCTCAAAGAAAATCATGTGTGCGTTGGTACTCAGCGTGAACATGAATTTAAACAAAGAAGCCTGTTTAATGAAGTCGGTAAAAGGTGCAATTTAAACGACTAATTTTAAATTCAATCTGCCTGTTTGGAAATTTTGAATATGCAAGGTGGTAAACGAATCTCCGGTGGCAAGAAAGTGTAGAGTGACAGCTAGCTTCATCCTTACTCCAATACTTTTATAAAAATGTGTGTCTTGTTTTGCAATTATCCGGGCTACTTTATTTATCAAAAATTTAATACCCTGAGGACCTTCTTACGAAGTTCCACTGCTCCACAAAATCCACTAGTTTCTTCTAATAAAAGATTATCTCAGCTGCCTTGTTTGCATTTTGTTTTGGAACATTGATGTTATCCACCAACAAAAATGTTTTTGGTTTGTATGACAAAGATTCAATCAAAACAAATGCAGCACCCTGCTACCCCAACCATCTCGACCAACATTTTCTTTTATACTGCGAATGACCGGAGTAAGTATAATCGTATACTTGGTAAAAAAATTGCAACGCATGGGCTGAGCGCGTATAAGAGAACGCATGCATATACTTTATGCGGGCTCAGCCTGGATACATAATTCAACGATTGGGTGAGATTTGAAAAAAAGATAGATACTCTCTCTCCCACTTAAGAGGGTATTTACCCTACACTGGCAGAGTATGGTTCTAGACGCGTTTCCGACAAAAACATTTTATGTGTGACTATAGATTTCTAAAAACAATTTTTTAATTTGGAACATTATAATACCTATTTTGAAGGGTAGTTTAGTCTCTTCAAAAACACATATTTTGAGAAAACTGAAAATCAAGGTACGTTCTTTATTTCTATAGAAAATTATTATTTTTCGACCGCTCTTTTACGCATCTCAACACCAGTGCAAATACCGTCTTAATTAAGTCTTCCAAATCATGAGAAAAAATCGATCCCTATTTCAAATTTAAGGATGTACTGAGTGGCCAGAATTCGATCTCTTTTTTGAGAACAACCTAATAGTGAAATCAAAAAATTGATTATCGTCTTTTGTTGTCGAGTTCGACTTTTAGAGTTTTCATTTTTTGGCCATACCTGGGTATTTGTAAATTTTTCTTATGAAAATTCAGTGGCGTAGTAATTTTTTAAAATCTTTTAAATTTCAGAGTTATTACATAAAGTATTTTTTCCTGGTTTCAGTGCACAGAATTATACAGGGTGGGTTTCAAGTGTTACCAGATAGTATCTTGAAAACAGTTCAATATATTTTCATGAAACTTGGTAGGGGTAATAAGGAAATGGGGCAACATATTTAACCATATTTTTAGATTTCACCCACTATTCAATTTTGAGGGAAGGGAGTAACTTTGGAATTTTAAACTAAATCATGTATTTTCTTTCTGGAATTCGAATCTATGTAAAACTACCTACGTGCACAACAAATTTCTTGAATTGTGCCCTTGGTTATGGAATTATCATTAATCAAAATTCTATTGAATTTAAAAAATAAATCAATTTTATCGAATAATCTCGCACACTTGAAAATGATAATGTTTACTTATTACAGTTACGGCATCAAAAGAAAGAAATAACTTACTAGGCGATTAACTCCAATTAATATCATATCAACCTGCACATTAAAAACCGCTTGAATGTTTTAACTAACAAAATGACAGATAAACATCAAAAAATTCTCAAATGACTTAAGTATCATTTTCATAGAAACGTAATATTAATTCCAAAATTAAGTGAACGGGATTATTCGATAAAATTGATTTATTTTTAAACTCAATAGGATTTTGATTAATATAATTTCATAACCGGAAACAATTCAAGAATTTTTTTGTGCACGTAGGTAGTTTTTAACGTAGATTCGAATTCCAGAAAGAAAAATACATAATCCTATTTGAAATTCCAAAGTTAACCCCTCCCCCTCAAAATTGAAGAGGGGGTGAAATCTGAAAAATATGGTAAATATGTCCCCTATTTCCCTGTTAGCCCTATCAAATTTGATTAAAATATATTAAACTGTTTTCAAGATATTGGCTTGTAGCACTTTAAAAAATTCACCCGTATAATAAAAATACGGTACTTGTATGGTGTTTTAATCACAATGTATTTTAATTAAGTTGTTAAAACACTATTACCCAAACCGTTTTCAATATTTCGTTTTTACTTTTATCGAGTGTAGTATTTAAAATTTCTATTTGAAATTTAAAAATGAACAAGACCGCCATATAAAAAACTTAGCACATCTGAGTATTTGCGGCATGAAGATGACGTCACTCCGATGTATCTGTGCGCAACCGTTGGTGTAACATAACCTACGTGTTGTGTTTATATGTGATATAAAAGTGCGTATTAGGAATACTATATACTAGGAATTCCTTGAAGTGGAGGGACGAAATTAAATCACTACCCTGGATTCAATATGCTGACGTTTCGCCGTACCTATGCGGGCTTTTCAAGGCTTCTTCAAATTAGGGCATGACAGTCACATCTAACGTCCAAATTAGAAGAGATGAAACTATGCTACAATTAAATGCCAAATGTGTCTAGAACACAAAATTAAAAATAAACATCGTAACTTTTGTTGTAGATGTAATGGAAGGAAAAGTTCTTAGTGCAGTTTGTCATGGATGTGTGGCTGGAGCAGGTGATGTAAGTTATTTTATTAAAGCGAATAAAAGTAAAATTATGATTTTGATAGGTAGCTGTAAGGATGCTGTTGCTGCATTAATCTTCCACAGGCGTAGTGCAGAACCGTCTCTTACTGATGTGCAATATTATTCGCGTAAGCCAAAACTTGCAGATTTTGGAGGAAGTTCTTTAGTATCTCCTGAATGGGGTCTATTTTTAACTAAATTGCAAGAAGCACTTGGCTCCGATAAACTTCTTGAAGGAATAATTTTTAATATTTGGACTGAACTATCTTCATCACAGATGCTTAATAAAAAAAAATTGTCAATAAAGAAGTTTGTGAGACAGCTGCTGTTGCTACAATAGGACAATTTGATAATCCATTGTGACAGGAATTGAGGTATACCAGAATAACCGCCTCTGAAATGTATGATGCGATCCATTGTCACACAGATAATGGCAGCATGATACATCAAATTATTGGAGTGATGAAACTATGGGACACCCAAGTTATGAAAAGAGGTAAAGGCTAGAGAAAGTTGTTATCTCAAAATTGGAAGAAAAATATAAGACAACGATTAAATATGTATGATTAGTTATTAGTGAAGAATACCGAATGCTTGGTGCATCTCCAGATGGTGTGTGTAAGGATTATTTAATTGAAATAAAGTTTTAAATATTTAATAAAGTTTATTTACAATTCAAAAATATTATTATTATGTATTAATCTTCAAACTTAAATTTCAATGTTATCGCAGAGAAAATGTAAAAAATTTGTTTCAATTGTAAATAAACAATATTGAATATTTACCACTTTGTAGATTTAATAGACCGCTTTCTATTACTATATACAGGGTGTTGCTATATTCGAGCGACAACGCTCTACTTCAGAGAGGTTTCGTAAATTAGTGAATTTTGATATAGGAATATAAACCCATAAACGACTTAGTTGCTGAGATACAAGGTGTTGAAAGTTTAAAATTAAAATTAAAAATTTGCAATAAATGAAATATGGATTTAAATTTTTTTCAAACTGGTGACCAATATGGTCTCAAGAAAGTCATATTTTGACATAAACTAACTTTTCAAAAATTTAACTAGTGGCGCTCTATAAGGGTTAGTGACAACTTTTATCCTCTTATTTTTTACGCCACTAGAGCAAATAATTTTTTTTTATTTTGTTTCTAAATTCTCTATTCATTTTTGGTCGAAAAAGAAAAACAGTTTATAGTGATAAAATGAATGATCTTGAAGATATTTGTTTCTAAACAAAAGTCTGCAAGTACTGACATATTCCAAATTATTATGTGCAGTGCAATTTGCCCGTCGGTGTTTTGCTAAACAATTTGCTTCAATCCATACTATTAATTCGATTTTGAAAAAAGGTTAAACGAAAATTGTTCAAGCAGCAATACAAACTATTTTAAAGGCATTTTTGATTTATTGCAAATTTTTTATTTTTATTTGAAACTTTCAATATCCTGTATCTCAGCAACTAAGCCGTTTAAGGGTTCATGTTCCTATATCAAAATTCACCAATTTACGAGACCTCTCTGGGGTAGAGCGTTGTAGGACAATATAGCAACACCCTGTATATCAAAATTGCGGGAAATAAAGTTACTACGTATTGTAGAGGTCAAAATAAGTCGATTGGATCAATTTATCTATGTACCAAAATGTACCGTTTGTCCGTGAGAAGAGTTCAAAGTTTACTTAAAAAATCACATTTTTCTACGCTGTTCAGAAATACGTGAAACAAATTTAATCAAATTCGGTGAAGGGCATTTTAGAGGATCACACTGCGTTCAGTAATTAAAAAACCCCAATGTAAATTTCGAAGGGTGAAAACCGCCCTCACACCTGGTATTTTTTTGAAATAATTTTATTAGTGGTGATATTATGGCTCTAAGGCTTTTTTGACAGGGAGGCTTATTCATCATCTTCATTTTTTGACTCTCGTAAAAACCCTATTTCGCATAGTTTAAAGGAAAAAAAATGTTTTCTCAAACACTGATCACGCATATTCGTATTTTTGTAGCTGTAGTATAGCGAACGAAATAAATATGACGAACCAAATCAAAGAAAGTCCGATATTTGAAGATTTGGAGCAAGCTATAAGTAGATGCTCTATTGGCAAACAGTGTTATAGGTGATGTAGAGTAGACAGTAACATACTCGTAGTAGAGTAATTTAACTCAGTAGTAGCAAAGTTTGTTGCTGGAAAGATAATTAATTATTCTGAACGGAGATCATATAGTGCACGTTGTGAAACTGCCATTACATCTTTTAATTGCACACAAAAATTTCTGAAGCTGTAACAAATAAAAGTCCTGGAACATTTACTAAAACATATGAACTACGAAAAATAGGAAAGAGATGCATTTCTTGATGAGCTCGAGAAAGAGGATCCGCAAGAAATAGAATTTTCAACAAAAGTCCAAAGAGACAATCATATTTATGGAAGTAAATTAGTAGAATAAATCGTTTAACAGCTTCCAATTTTGGATGAATTTGAACATTAACATCAGCAACATCTACTGCAAATACTGTTAAAAGTTTGCTTTATCAAGATTTTATGGACCAGTAGCAATTCAATATGGTATTGAAAACGAAACAAACGTCATCAATTGCATTGAGGAGCTCAAGAAGGTAATACCACAGAATAATAATACTTCGTTGAGCAGAAGTTCCACTGGGTGTCGGAACGTGTACCCACGCGGAAGAATATTATTCATGACTTCAGCGGAGCGGTTATAGACAGCTTACTATTTCTTAGCAGTGGCATTTTGCGATATACCGCACAATCGGAAATCGATGAATTTAATTTGGCTACACGTTGGATACTTTTGGCTGCGCGTGGGTACAGCGCGAACGCTACTTAAGACCAAAATTATCGCTCAATGAAATTTCTGTATGAACGCAGTGAATAATATTTATTATTATGTGGTAATACTATGTGGACTGCTTGTTGATAAAACGCATGCCTTCCTAACAGCTAGCTCGGATGGATGGGAAACACGTGTATGTAGGTGCCGTTCGTAATTCTGCGTTATCACTGGCTACTGTTTTATTCGGTTGGCAAGAATTTGAAGTATTGCGTTAAAAATGCACTTAGCTTTTTGGCAATGTTGAAAAGTTCACAACCGGCATCTTACATACTAAATATTTCTACAAATATTACGTTTTGAAAAATCTGAGTACATGGCAACTGTCCATGAGGTGGTAACACCGACTATCTCTTGCTAGATTTTAAGGTAATTTAAACGGCACCATATAAAAAACTGGGATTCAATTGTGGATCTAGGAATAATATTAGATACTAGATTATCATTTTCCTCATATAATTGATATTTCAAATGTGGCAATGAAAATATTAGATTTTTAATAAAAAATACTAAAGATTTTTCTATTGTAGACAGTTACGTGTACTTTTCTACGCACTTGTGCGGTTCTATCATGCTGTATACTCGCAAAACTACATATTAGATTGTATAATATGATTTGTTGTACCTTTGGTATAATTTTTCCAAACTTTTCGTATGGACCAATTAAAAGGGAATTATTAGTTACTCATTTAAAAAATACGTTGTTTTTGGTTTTTCTTTTTGATCTAAACTGAATTTTATATGGTAAATTATATTTGCATTGATTGTTGTGATTGAAATGTTTTAAAGACCATTATGGGTTTAATGGATTAATACACTATTATTATTTTTAAAACTTCAAAAGATACGTTGTAATTTAAATACAAATAAACGTATCTTTTATGTAATTCAAATAAGGGGTAGAGATTATCAACACTAACCATTTATCCAGTTACAACTTGCCGGTTATAAAAACATTAGCAGTCCCATCAAAACAATTATATTTCTATTTTTAGGAACTTTCAATGTATTTGAATACACAAAAATAATCCATTCTACCTATTTCAGTTGTTGACTTTTATCTATACTTTTACAATATAGATAATGCAAAATAAAAATAAAAAGCGTAAGTTGTTTGGGCTGCATATGGAATAGGAAAAGCAAATTTGTCTTAAAAACGTGAAATAATTTGCACTATTTTCTTATTATTTAAAACCAACGAGAAGACCGCAAACATTTTTAAATATGGAATTCACTTACTTAGATCAATGTCTATGCAAATACGGAGAAACATCGCAATTTACAATATTTTTAATTAAATTATTGTATATATCAGCATGTTCTCATTAATTAAAATAATGTTTATTTACATTTTCGAAAATTCTTTCCGTATTTGTCTTGGCAAAACTATATAAATTATCATAAACCGTCTCGACCAACTTTTTAATAAACTACATGTACCCCTAATTTGTCTTGGTGGTGTTATGCACCCTTAGGCCGTTTTGTAATCAATGTAATGTAATGTAATCAAATGAGAGCATTTGCACTTACTCCGGGCCGGCAAACGACACAGGCAAGCAGCCAGTCTTGAACATGAAATCGACAGTCGGGTACCGGAGGCATGTCGGTTTCACTGTTTCCATACACCCTTGTTCACACATGTTTAACATGTCGGTGCGGGGAAGGTGTTTAACAAAATAATATCAGTCCTACTCAGGACGTGTGCACTCAGATAGAATTAATTGGGATCAAATTTTGTATTACTGGTTCGCGGTTGGATGGCAGCACAATAGAAAAGAGTGACAAGAACAGTGTCCTATAGTTTATCCTTTTTTAACCGTGCGGGCGGAAAAGTGATGTTGTGTCGTTTTAAACAAAGTCAACGTTGTTTTTATAAAACGTTTATCGCTTTAATTGTGGATAGTTTTTGAGAAGTTCTGTTAACCTACTGCACTAAACGAAAGACTGGGCCATACACCGTCACCGACGCCGGTTTTTCCGGTGTGTGTGAAAATGTCCTTGGCCCGGCACCGGTTTTGCCGGTGTGTGAAAAATGGCCTTAAGAGCCCCACATACGTTCAGACGGCCGGCTGGCCGGTCGTTATCGTTCATCAATACACACGTTCAGTCCGTGATCGACAGTCATAGGTTGAAAACAGAGTATGCATTAAATATAAATAATAATGTTTGAAGAACAATGTGCATTAATTGTGGTCATTTTATAACAAAGAACAAAAGGGTTAAAAAAACGCTATAATGTGTTCTACTTCTACATGGAATTTCATACACTGCGTGTTTTACTTTCCATAAACATTTATGTTTACGGTAAATTTCTATAAAATCGATTAGAAAAGTGGTTTGATTTGCCATTGTTTACTCTTTGATATTTTAAATAATAATTAAGGGATGCATTGTCAACCGACATTTTGCATCTCGTTTCTCATTAATTCTTTCGGTTTTCGGTCTTTTCATCTTTTCTGATTTACCAAGCTTGGCTATAAATGTTCTTATCTTAAGTAACAAATTGCGTTTAGCAATCTCACAATGCAATTATGGAATACCACTCCAAATTCCAAATTTCAATTAAATGTATGGGGATCTTGTTAACCGTACTAGATACAAAGTGAGTTAAATGGAAAAAAAGTTGCTTATTTTGAAGACAAGTAAAATGACGCAAACAAAATTAAAATTATCCGATTGGTTTCGACAAAATCAAATTTACCAAAAAAGTTTTTCTGCGATATCGCTCTTATTATACAAAGTTTTAAAAATATTTATTTATTAAAAGGATTTTTTTTTTGTGATTTGCATTTGTTTTACATTGCTATTCTTAGAATTAAAATATGACGCTTTGTCTTTCCAGGGCTGTTACCATCTTCATTTTTAAATACGGACCTGTATTTTTTATTTCATGATTTTATAGCGCTTGATATTACAAATTTATTGATATATCACACTGACCATTTTGCTATGTTACGTCTAAAAAATGATCATTTTATTTGGTGGGCCATAGTGATGTTATAAGAAAGCCATGATGTTGTAATCAAATAAACAAGTAAACGATTATCTACTGCTTCAGATGTAAGATAAGGTTAGTAATATTATAAAAAAGTAAGGTGGATTTAAATGTAGGTTTCTAAAACCAATTAATTCAAAATAGTAATATTAATACCCTAATAACAAAACAAATAACGCATTCTACGGAAACCAAAATAATAGCTTAATTAGTTAAATTAAGAAAACAAGAAAATTATAAAAATTGTTCAAGCAAACCGTCCGGCCGTCCATCCGTATGTAAACAAGATTCCAAGAAAACCAGCCGTCCGATTTTTATGAAACTTTGTATAAGGACCTTATTTATAATTCCGAAGATCTGATTATATTTTGGGCATAATATATCTAGCCAAAAGGACCATTAACCTAACTGATTTTCGAATTTTTAAAATATTTAGAATAATATTCATTTTACACATTTTTGTTTCAAATAAAAGTTGTTGGAAATTCTATTGTTTATAGTTTTTGTTTGAACCATTTTTCTAAAACGCAATATTATTCTCGCTTAACGGGGCGATGTAGAGTTCTGCGGTAAACGCTTGTTTTTTACATTTGCCGATATATTTACACCACATTTTAAAATATTCCTTAATTTTTTTCATAATTTCATATAGATTTAATCGGAATTGAAATATACGCAATAATATCTTGAATGTTAGCAGAGTATTTTCCACTAATTTGCAAGTATCCAGTATCAGTACGTTGTTCAAACAGACTTTTTTTACACTTTAGCGGACTCGTTGATGGTTACGCGTTACAAAAAGGTAATGAAATACTTTTGAATATATATCCACGCTTTGAGGTTGGTGACTTATACAAGGTGTGTCTCGACCATAGCATGTTAGACGAATAATGAGAACGGACCTTAAGCATCTTAAGAATTGATTCGTTACAGATTTATCTTAAGTAATAGAACTTTGTAACATAATGTATTAGATTTTGTTTCCTTATCTGAATGTGGTTCTTTCAATTTAAACTTTTATTCAAGACAACTCCCAGATAATAATAATAATAATTTTATTTACGGTAAGCGCTTTGCACTTTAACACACACATGTCGTTACAGTTAACTGTTGGCATTTTTCTTAGTTTATACTATTCACACGTGTCAATGTTTACACGAGATGTCGCAAGACACACATTTTACTTATATACAGGACTATCTACCCATTATAAAATCACAGGACATACGTTCAATTTTAACGAACCTATAATCCTAGATAATGGACAGAATTTTAAGAAAAGATTTGTTTCAGAAATGATTGCGAACAATATGCATCCCGACAACGTTAATTTTAATACTGACACAAATAATTTAAGTATTATTTATATTATAGCAACATCATTAGTAAAATAAAACCCATCACTTGATATTAACACTTACTAAAACCACTAAAACCTACTTAATTAATTATAACATGCAAACTACCTAACTAATATGTTCTAACGAGTAATCTACTAAATATATACATATTTACAAAGGTTTTTAAACTTTAGATAATATATGCAAAATTATCAATTCTACGCATATACGAAAAATATTTTTGCAAAAGCGGTTTTTATCTTTCACAGATACCTACACTCACATTAACCGCTTGTCCTTAAGTGTTGTTGCTGTGTGTTATTTATATAAATTTTAAGAAGACTACATGTTATTTAAAAGTTTTAATTGTTGTTTTTTTAAAAGTTTTTAAATTGACCTATCATCTATTGATAAATTTTATTATTAAATTGACTACCAACTAGTTTCTGTAACCAGGTGAGTAGTCCAATCTATTTCTTTTAATTTGCAACAATTTAACAAAAAAATTTTTACATCTTTTTAACAATTTCGAGTATCAAATTTTAAAGCAGTACCGACATTGGTGAATTTTGTTCACTCTTAATCTAAATGTATGTAAGGCGTTCTTCAATTATTGTATAATTTGTAGGTATAATGTTGTACATAAATTTCCAGCCTTGATAAAGCCCCATAACGGTGGGCGAAACGTCGGCGATTACAACCTACTGAGTTGAGTATTCTTCCCACCTCCACCTAGTAAGGCTCTTATAGAGTACACATAATATTATAAAAGATTGAAAACATACATTTTACATAACAAATACAAACATTAGGTATAAAATATTAATTTAAGTGTTTAAAATCAACAAGATTTAAATTCTTTTAAATTTACAGCGTTTTGTATTATATCAGGTTATGATCATGTATGTACAATGTATATCATCAGAATATTTGTTTGATTGTGCGTTAATTTTATATAAATATTTAAACGTTATTAACAATTCTACGTCTAATAGATAAAAATTGTGTAAATTTACAATACCTAGAGTTTTTTTATCACAACGAAAAATCACTGGCATTGCACGGTTTTATAATCTTTGTAGTCTCTGTATTTGCGTCTCGCCAGCCAGAAAGAAGATGGAACTACAGTAATCATTAATAAAAACAATAAATAGTAAAACACCAAGAACTGAACCTTGTCTAGTAAATACTAATTTTTCAAATATTTTTGATAAAGTAGTTAACAAATGCTATCGATCTGTAGTTAGACACCATAGTTTTATCGCTCTGTTTAAAATTGTAATAATAACCGCAGCTTTCATAACATCTGAAATTAATATCCACAACTTTTTCTACAAGTAAAACTGAGATGTGATCATAAGCAACAGATTTTTTTTAGTTTTTAGGTGTAAAATAATTTCTTCTTGGGTGGATGGATAAAAAGAAAAACGAATTTACTGAGCTAGATCATTTTTGAAGTATTCCATATATTTAGTGGAATTATTAAGTCATTATTAATATTTGTAGATGTAAAGAAAACTCATTAAATTCATTAGCGATTTCACCAGGATTGGTTATCCAAACTTTGTTTTTTTTTAATTTATTATTTGCTTATTATTATTCGCAAGTAGGTTGTTAATAACTTTCTATTATTCTTTATGATAATAAGAATGCTTGGAAAATAATTTGGAGTATTAATTTTGCTTATATAGCTGTATTAAATCTGTTATTTTAGTTTTCAGGTTATTAAAACGAGTATTATGAAAGTAATAAATTATAAGTTTGGTCAAACCAATACTAAAAATATTTTATTTAATAAATTGACTATAGTTTCGACTTGATTATTTGCAAGTCATCATCAAAAGGTTTATTTTTTAACAGTTTTTCTTACTTGTATAAGACCTTCTATTTGGAGAAAAGGGCGGATGGAGGTGAGTTTTCAAAACTCCATGGGATTTATTACCCACATGGAGTTTTGATAACAATCCACGGAGTTTTGACAAGTTTCCCACTATTTGACGAAAAGGGCGTAAGGAGGTGAGTTATCAAAACTCCGTGGGATTGTTATCAAAACTCCATGTGGGTAATAATCCCATGGAGTTTCAAGGATGTTTATGTAATCACAGAAAATCATATTTGTCGATATTTCTTTAGAATTAGATGATTTAAATTTGATTAAGAAGTAAAATGTATAACAAACTAAAAATAAACTGTTGTAATTTCTCCTAGTTGGTGCCCTAATTAACAGTTTTTCCCACTTGTATGAGACCTTCTATTTGGCGAAAAGGGCGTAAGGAGGTGAGTTATCAAAACTCCATGGGATTTATTACCCACATGGAGTTTTGATAACAATCCCACGGAGTTTTGACAAGTTTCCCTCCGTGGGATTGTTATCAAACCACCACCAACTAGGAGAAATTACAACAGTTTATTTTTTAGTTTGTTATACATTTTATTTCTTAATCAAATTTAAATCATCTAATTTCTAAAGAAATATCGACAAATATGATTTTCTGTGATTACATAAACATCCTTGAAACTAATTTTACTAATCAATTAGAAATGAAAGTGTTGAAATGTCTTACTTTATTAACGAATTGAATTATGAGTTACAATTCTCAAGATCATGTAGATCATATTCTTACAGCTTACATCCTTCCTCTTTCTTTAAATATACTTCCTCTTTTAACCTATACAAACGAGCGCTTATTAGTTATTTTGAATTTCTTTGCTTGTAAGAGTAACCTTTTATTAGTCGGGTGAGATGTTTGTTTACATAGATATATATTTCCTGCTGGAAAATGTTTATGAATGTGAGAAGTTAATACGGATCTTCTCTTTAATGCTGAATTCAACCATTCTTATTTTATCGCCTGGTTTGAAAAGCGAACTATTCTTTATTGTAGTTGAAACTCTATAGGCTTCTATTATAGTGTCATCACAGAGATTAACATTAATCGCTTTGGTAATAGAATGGTAGTCGCTTTCACAATTACAGGTAAGTCCTCATTAGATGTTTCCAGTGATACCTGATATTTGTACATTACAAAGTCGTTTTTCCTGTGCCATTTCCTTTACCACCATGTTATTTTTTAGTTTGCTTCCTTTAATGCTTTATATTTGACGTGCGAAGATCGTCTACTATATTAGAAAATGCATTAATTGAAGTTTTAAATGCATCAACTTTTGTCATTGAAGATGAAATGATCGAGTAATTTCAACTCGAGGTTTTCTAAACACCGTTCAAGTTCCCATTTACTAATGGATTCACCTTCCATTTACGGTTTCATGCTTGGTTTACATTTATCACAAACCCAAGATAGCCTTTTATTACCAAGTTTACGAATAATTTTTAATCGGGTACAATATGAGTGATAGCAGAATCCACATTCACCAGTACAATAGATACCATTATTCTTTTCTGTTATCAATTCTCCGCAATCAGCCGTTATTTTATTTTGCCCGACGCAACCTTCCTCACCAACATATAACACCAAACGTTTTTGCGTTAGTTTGCACCGGTCCGGTCCTACTAAAATTTTGGAAAAATAATACAAAAGTTCTCCTTTCTCAGGAGATCAAATGACTAGATCTCTCCCAAGTAGTATTTAAATTCGGATACTTTTCTTTTAAAATTTAGCATTTCAGCCGTTTCTAGTGCTTTGGCAATTTAAAGAATTTAACATGACAAATTATAGATAAAAATAATATTTATACAGGGTAATTCATAAGTAATGTGCCATAGTGAAACCCTATATTTACAAGGCAAAAATAATAATATTGACTAAATAACAAGTGGTCTAAGGTCGCTCTTTTATGAGATACAGGGTGTTAAAGTTGGAAAACTAAAATCTATTTTGGTTAATTTTCAACCATTTTCTAGAGACAGACATGAAAATTTAGATAGGGTTAATTTTTGTAACGTCAAATAACAATATGATAGTATAAAAATTTATTACAAGTATAGTATATTTTATTTATCTAATCTTAGATCTCATTTACATTTTACATTTAAGGTGGCAAGCTTGATTGAATTTACTTTAATTCATTATCAACACATGCCACTTGCGTCAATTGATCCCTGATTGCAAAGAGGCGGCACATAGATGCAAGAAATTGCAGCTTAAATTAGTTGCTGCACTAGTGGAAACCAATTTTGGTAACATGGACGTTCATTCAAATAAAGGAAGGCGCTTGTTCCAGAATACACACAACGTTTTGTTTGTATTTTAGTTGAAGGTCGAAATAAATACGGTTTGAAAGTAAAAACTACCATGGGATTATCACAAAAACATGAAACAAGATTAATCTCGATTACGCGTTATTATTCTTTATCAGAAAAACATAAATTAAAATTAGTTATTTAGTTACATGAAACTGAAGTAGCATGAACAATACTGTTATTGTTAATACTGACACCGTATAGGTAAACGTACGTCGCTGAAATTACCTAGAACCACAGAAAACTAGTACTAAAATTTGTTGTAGGTTACTACAAATTTAATTTATTTGAGGTGGCGATTTAACTAGCGAAGACCATAGAGGAACTAGTGCGTGACTAGAAGAGAACTCTTAGCAGTCGTTAAGTCCGTCGAACATTTTTATAAATACCTATTTGGACGAAAATTCCTACTGAGAACGGATCATGCTGCCCTGAAATAGTTGTTGCCACACCAAATCAAGAGGCACCAACAGTGACATTTTGTAGTTCCCTTGGAATTACATTCAGATCAAAGGCGGAACTTTGAGTCAACCTTATACCAAAACGTCTGCCAACTGATAGAAATAAAGAAAACCAGAACGACGCCTCTTCACCCCAATCAGACGGTGTAGTAGAGCGGATGAATCGAAAATGGATAAATACCTGGCCAAGGTTGTCGATGAACATCAGAAGAATTGAGACCAGTATTTACATGTATTTTGATGGCGTATCGATCATCCGTTCACGAAAGTACAGGCCTGCGTAATGCTTGGTCGTGAAATACGGTTGTCATGCGATCTTCAATTTGGATGTAGACCTGAATATCGGAAGTTGCAGAGTAAGATTATGTCAGCAAACTCCAGAAAAAGTTGGATGACATACATGATACTGTCCGAAAGAACATCCAAATTGCGAGAGATCGGAATAAGGTGCGATATGACGTTCAAGCCCAAGGAGGTGGATTCCAACCAGACCATTTGGTATGGTTATACAATCCCCAAAGAAGACGCGGGTTGTAAAGAGTGAGACACAAAATGTAGGACGTGAAGAAGACTTCCATGAACATGCGGAGATACGACCAAGGCAAGGTTTGGAGTTACCCTTGCCCATTGTGTGGCTCGAGATATGCTCATGTCAAGACAGATTGCGGTTGTTTTAAGAAGTTGTTTGGGCAAGAATATGAGCATCGTAGGCAACAATCTGCTGTGTGTCGAACTCTGAAGCTGCACGAAGGAACTATCCTACCAGAAACCCACCTACGAGGACCCGTGGAATACTTTAAGGGATAAAGTTCGTAACAGTACTTATATTGACATTTATGAAAAATTGATTACAGAAGGTAAACCAAGTTACCTAATGGCGAAAAGAGTTTAGTGAACAAAAAAGTAATACCACGGTTTAGGTGCGACAACGAGAGAACGGCGGATTTTGAGATTACCGGGCTCGGTGCTAATATTTATACTGAACCCCTCCAATTCAAAATGAGACGTTTTGGCGCAAATACGCAAAATAAGTTCAAAAACACTTTTTTCGTGGGGACCTCAGACAATAAATTGCAACTTTGCATAATGTTTTTTTAAAGAGCAAACAAAAAACTTGACATTGAAATTAAAACTCTTGAAGAAATTCAGATGCATACTGCAAGCCCCAATACGTATGAAGTGCAGAGGCACATACAAAAATTACGTTGCTTATGTGAATGGGTCATCGCCAAGATGTGCACGCGCCAAAACGTCCCGCACCAAAACATCTCGGAGCCAAAACGTCTCGACTCAAAACAGCGGAGACAAAACGGTGGCGCCAAAACGTGCTAGACCGCTTTCAGTTATGTATAATTACCTAATAAATTTTAAATAATAATGATAAAATACAATTGTTAGAATAAATTCAATAAACACATATTGAAAACAAATTGATATTGATTGATATTGTTTCAGTTTATTAGTAATGGACAAAAAACATTGTTATGCTCTACGTCTCTATAGAGAAACAAAACACAGATGAACTAAAATACATAATACTATGTAGATGTGCCTATTAAGAAATCGTTTTGTCACAAAACTTTGGGACAAATATTTTCTCAATTCTTTCAAAATCCAATTTTCTCAATATTTTAATAGAAAATAGAGCGTCCCGATTCACAATTGGTGACTTAAATTGTTAAATATATTGTCAGCACTATATAAGAACTAAAGTACCTATTGGAAATATTATTAAGATGAAATACCAAATCCTCTGAATTTAGAAGTAAAGCTAAACAAAACTAGAAAAGTCCATTTCTCCCGCAGAAGTATCGTCTATTCTCTATTTAGTGCGATACATTTTTATCAAGTTTCTAGCACAAACTTTAGTTTTCATTTATCGGCCTGTTTAAAACTGCTTAGGAACCCCAAAATATTTGTGATGTAACTGTACGCTTTAACATGATTTTCTTATTCCCAGTTAATCTGTCGGTTGATATGTAAAATTGTCTACTCGAAACCTATTTAAAACGGTTAATAAATTTAAGGCACCACCGGGAAACTTTCTTTTAGAATCGGCTTTGCTATAGGAATGTTTATAGTACACATGAGAGCTTAATTTCTTTGCTATCTCTCAAAAATTTTCAAATTTTTTATGATAGCAAGATTTTCTTTCTGTATCTACCAATAATAGCGGTGTTGAAATCAATTTCTGATTTTGAAGAATCGTCCCAATTCTAGAAAGTTGTTTAAAATATCTTTCCAGAGACGGACAAAAATGCTGTTTCAAATTTGGTTAAATATTCTACAATCCTTCGTCTCTTGTTTTTAAATAACAGTAATTTTTTTATATTCTTGAAGTTTATTTAACAAAACTTGCCATCAATGAGTTGAACTCAAAAACGCATATAACTTCTGTAAAATTATAAAAATTGAACTGCACCTGAACAATCTTGTTCAACCAGGTTCAAAAGAATGTGCCGCAAATGGAGTATAAAAAGCAAGTTCATTTTTAAGAATATATGCCTCCATTTTCTTTAATTTTCCTGGCATGTTTGGCTTGCATTGTCATATGGTTAACCACAATGTTTATGCCATGGTTTTCGAGAAATTTATCTGTGTGATCGAGAAACGCTAAGGCCCTCTTCAGTAAGAAACTTCCTATGTTCAACACAACTTTTATCGATAAGTGTTACGTGTTAACACGTACGAAAATGCATTCGCATTAAAGCAACTTTGTCGACAGATGTACATTAGTGAACTTGTACAATAGTGAACTTACACTTGAGTTATCACACTCCTGAAGAGTCCCAAAGAACAAAACAGTTGTCAAGTGATTCTCGGTATTTGTTTTTCTTGCGAACTTACAGCAGGCGATTCGAGATTGTTATTTTTGCCAACACTTAGTTGGCTATACTAATCGAAGGATCGACTTATGTAACTGCTTACACAATTTTTATGCAAAATTACATTTTCTTCTGCTTTATTAGAATGGGAAAATACGTCATGTGCAAAATGCACCATTAGAACCGATACAGACCGTTTTTCAATATAAATTGATTCTTTATGAACACCATGCACAGTGCTGGAACATTACCTACTGCATCAATTTGATCAGCTTCTATAATTTTTTAGTAGCCTTGAATACGAAAGAAGCAGATGCCAGTTGTGAGTTATTTAGATCGTCTCCATCCAAATTATCGGTCAAATCCAAAGTTTCTTCAACATCATCTTCATTCACTAACGTTTTACTGTGATCATTTAAGGTGTTCTAAAATATTTTCTCAAAAACTGAACACTAACTTTCACGAGTAATTGTAACTTTTTATTACAGTTTATGCAGGTATGAACAGAAGAAAATCAAATGTAATAAAAAGTTAAAGGCCGATAATGTCTAGGTAGGAATTTTTAAGTTTTATGGGAACTCATTCTTGATTTGCGAAAGTGTTTTATTTGAAACTAAGATTGTTTATTTTTATTTTGTTGTTCTCTGAAGGTGTTGTAAGTCACTTTGAAGTGGTGGGCCCAGTGTTGTAGCACACCTTCAGCCCTTCCGTAAATCCACCGCTGTAAAGAAGGAGGCGGATTGAATGAAGGAAGTAATAGAAAAGAAAAAAAAATTAGGGTTAAAAGCATATGTGAAGATAAGTTCGTTTAGTTATACATATTATGAATAATGAATCGAACCTTTTGTTAGTTTATGTTAGAGCAAATAAATAAGTTATATTTGTAATATCTACATATGTTTTTTACAACAACATTCATTGTTATTGTCATTTCACATATATTTAACATCTATTTTGTTTTCATATTTCCATTTATTACAATATGGAATATAAGCAATCCAGGTATAAATTGAATTTATGTTCCAGTATTTGGTAAAATTTTGAAGAAATTCAAATTATTTTTCATCATAATTAGGTATCAAACGAAAATGCTATTTCTCAATTTACATAAAATAAGAGAAGGCTAGATGATTACCCTACAAATTGCTACAGTCAACAGTATTTCGCTATTTAGCGTTCGTAGCTGGAAGGGTCGTACACGCACTATAGTTTTTTCACTATAAAAGGAGCACATACGGGCTTTATGAACATGTGTAATTAAACTAAACCAAAGTAAATGCACTACCCTGAATTGAAAAATGGTTATAGGCTATCTTCGGTGATATTTCGTGTAGGGATGTCTTTGACTGCTTTTCAACTTTATTGAAAAATGTTTTGAATAAAGTTGTAATTTTTTAAAAACTTTATGGGTATTATAACATTATTTAGTTCTAGCTCTAAAAAAACAAAATATTTTAAGCTAGGGTCATAAAACAAAAATAAAGTTTTCGGTCAATATAATTTGCTCAAAAATAGTAGATTATTTAAATATATTGTTTTTTCTTCAAATTTTCGAGATTCTCGAGTGTTATAGTGACGTTTTATTCTCGATGAATCAAGTTGGTATATTACTGTTACATTCATAAGACATAACCGAGGTACCAACCTCTAAATAGTTGTGAAAACAAAAGAACTGTTGCTTTTAATGTTTAGATAGTAAAAAGCGTTTTTAACGTCTGCCAGTAGTTCAATAATACGCCGTTTTATTATCGCTTGAAGAAAATAGTAGATTATTTTACTAGAGTTAAATAATATAAGTGTCGAGCTTAAAAGTTTGGTGGCGAGGCGTCAGCTGAGACAGCAAATTAAGCGAAACAATTATATTTTGTAACTACAAGTGAAATATATTATTTTTTCTTCAAGCGTTTATTGTTAGTTTTTATGTGTTATTTTCAAATTTTCGAGATTCACGAGTGTTATAGTGACGTTTTACTATGGACAAATCAAGTTGGTACTTTACTGTTACATTCATAATATGACATAACCGAGGTACCAACCTCTAAATAGTTGGGAAAACAAAAGAACTGTTGCTTTTAATGTAGGCAATAAAAAACCTTTTAGCGTCTGCCAGTAGTTGAATAATATGTCGTTTTAATGTCGCTTGAAGAAAAAATGGTTTATATATATAATCAACAAAATGTTGAAAATAATTTTTCAATTGACTTTTTAGCTTATAAAAAATATAAAATATTAAGATTAAACTCTTTCATTTAAGAACTTTATTTTTGTAAAAAAAAAATAAGTTTTATTACTGACGTCGAAATTGAAAAATGTTTGGCGCTTCTAATTTCTTTTAAATGTTTATTGTAACTTTGTCTTTATCTTCTTTGCATTTGTTTATTACTGTTTCTGAAGTTTCTACACTGTACAGGGTGTTAGGTAAATGTCCGGCAAGGGTTTGACAAGTGATGTCGCTCAATAAATACAACGAATAACCTTAATAACTTTTTGACATAGAATTGTTAAAAAGTAAAAAACAATAGTAGACATCTTTCATAAATTTTGATACCCGCCTATGGCTATTCTAAGGTAAATGAATTATCTGCACATATCTTAGCAACAATAAACTAGTAATTTGACAACATTACTGAAAATAAATGTCATTTACTTTAATATCAGTAACTTACAGTTTTGTGAAATTGACATTAATCAAAATATATCAACAGCCAAACGTGTGGAAATCATTTTTACCTAACAATCAACAATAAAAATGATTAATTAATAAACCCAAAGGCGAGCAGTTCGTCAAAATGAAAAAAAAAAATCTAAAATGTTTTCGATAATTTCCAAAAATGTTATTAACGTTTTTTGTTCGATTTATTATTGATCGCAATCACCAGACGTATTTTTGCCGGACATTTATCTAACACCCTAGGATTTCTAAGACCTTTTGTGCCCGCTTTATGTTTACACATTTTCGGCATATGAGATTTTAACTTTTAGACGTCTGTACTAGACTGTTACTGAATATTTTAAACGCATAATAAGTAATAGGAAAAGCGAGTTGAGATACGATTATGCAGATCGGTAAACTTCACCCCAAAATACGTTTAAAATATCATAAATCAGCATATACCGAAATTATAGAAAAACCGCTAAACTATACTTATAGATAAGATAAGGTAAGATGTTGAGAAAACCGTCAGATTTTTATAAAACTTGCATATGGGTTTTATTTATAATATTGCAGACCTGATTAGATTTTGGGCATAATCTACCAAACCGAAAGAGCCGTTAACCGACATAGATTTTCTAAATCTGGCAATATTACAAAAATTCACTTTACACATTTTTTCGTGAAGTAAAAGTTGTTTATAATTTAATTATAAACTATTTTTGATCTGATCAGTAAATACTGAGATTAGATTATTACGTGACACTAATTGTTTTAACAATATCTCAACCAATATTAATTATACAAAAAAGGTGTGTATTGTCTATTACTTTTATTTAGAATTCTGCAGATCTGATTAGATAATAAATATTAGATAAATATTCATTTTAGATATTTTTATTTCAAATAAAAGTTGTCCATAATTTAATTATTCAAATTTTTTTTTAAATTATTTTGTCGATAAGTAATTACTAAGATAATTGTTGTAGCAATATATTCGCCAACATCAATTTTACAAAAAGTTGAGGAGAACAGTTGTTGGAAATTCTATTGTCTGTAGCTTTTGTTTGAACCATCAGGCCTATCAGGGCGATGTGAAGCTCTGCCGTAAACGCTTGTTTTCACCTTCACCACCTTGTTAAGCTACACCCCCCCAGTACTGAGTAAAACGGTTATTTCTTTTTATACATTTAGAAAACTCAAGAATAAGTCATTGATGAGTGCTTGCCAGAAAGTAGCAATTACCAATCGAAAGAGACTTATTTTGTCTGCCTTCTTTCGTAGTGCGTAAAGTCGCATTTCTACTGTTAAATATGTTTTTACTTATGTGTTTTACAAACAAATGAAATGAAATTTAGTGCACATAACAGCAATAATTAACTTATTAATTGATAATTAAGTGACGGATATAAAATTAACTTAATAATTTTTATAAAAGGACGTATCTATATTCATAAGTTCTCGTTCAAGATTATTTTTTGCACTCCTTACCTACGAAACAATGAAGAGCGCATGTAAAGCAGGCACCGAAACGCAGTTATCCCGAACATGTGTTTCAAAATCTACCAAAAAACACTCCATATTAGAAGCTTTCCACGAACAATTTGTTAATTTACTTGCATTGTTTGTTATCTACAATGCAAATTTCGGACATTTTATTTGTTGTAAATGTTGTAAAACAATGCAAATCTTCAAATAAAAGTTTGACAATTAAATAGGTTAACTAGATGTTAAATGACAAATGTATACATTATGCGCATATGCGTATAGTCACAGCTTACTAATTAAATTTTGTGATTTACATATCACATTATTATTTGAAAATGCAATTTTATAGAAAAATCGTGCAAAAAATAGAATACGCAACTTGTGCGTAAACAGTATTCGGGAATTCGTGCCAAATGCTACGGGCACTCATTCCCGAAAGAATCTGTTTACCCACATGTTACGTAAATAACTATTTGAATTTGGTTAGACTGTCGGAAAAGTTAAGGTTGGGAAATAAGTTGGACGAATACAGGAGAATGTTGGAGATAAACGGTTTTGCTAAAATTGACGGCAAATGGAGGGATATATATTACGAAGACTTTTGTGTTGAATTTTAAAATTTATTTGATTTAAAAGGTACGGACAATCTAATACACCATTGATTAGCTTCTGAAGAAATACTAGATCAGGAAATAGTCTATGCGATTTGAGTGTATTTACTTTAGCCAGTAAAAGAATTCTTATGTAGTCCAAGGATGCGAATCCAGCTTTATAAACGAAATGTCTAAGGAATCTATGTTAAACCTTTTATATTTTTGTTATCGATGTTAAGTAATATGGCGACCATACTTGAGAACAATATTCAAGATGAGAACGAACTAATGATGGGTAAAGAGATTTTAAAGTGGCCAAATTATTAAAGTGTTTAGAGAAACGAAAATAAAACCTAATTCTTTACATGCAACAAATATAATCAATATGTTCATTGAACGAGAAATTGACTCCTAAGTCTGTAATGGATGCTAGACTTTTAAGATGATAATTGTTGATGAAATATGAGAACTTGATTGGCGTTACAATTCGATAGAATGATATAAAGAGCATTTTAGATTTAGTTCTAATAAGTTTTGGGAACACCATTTAGAAAACGAATGTATGTCATTCTGAAGTAATCTGCAGTCTTCTATGTTTTTATTATTTAGAAATTTTCATATCGTCTGCAAATAGTAATATATTCCAATTTTTGAAAGTAAGTTTAACATCATTAATATATAATAAAAAAACAAAGGTGCAAGGTGGGAACCTTGGGGAACACCAGAGTCCACTGAAAAGAGTTAAAAAAATTTTTTGTACTGAAATATTTGATATCTCTTTGTAATATAACTACGAATCCAAGATAGTAGCAATCCATTGATTCCAGAATTTTCAAGTTTCATCATTAAAATTTTATGATTTACTTTGTCGAATGCTTTCGAAAAATCTTTGAATATTACATCTAGCTGGGCATTTTCATTAAGAGCTTGCTGTATATGGTTTTGAAAGGTAAGAATATTGGTTACCGTTGACCGGTAAGGAAAGAAGCCATGTTGTTCATCAATAATAATGTGTTTTAACACCGGGAGCAATGTCTTGACAATAATTTTTTGAAAAATTTTTGGTATTGCGGAAATTGTGGAGATAGATCTATAGTTTGATAGGAATAACAAAACTAGTTTTCCAAGCTTCTGGGAAGACACCTGATTTTAAAGATTTGGAAAATAAAATTTCAATTGGTTGAGCTAGCAAACAACAACATTTTTTTAAAAGAAGGGGAGGAATTAAATCTGGATCGTGACTGCATTTATTCGGTAAAATTATTAATTCCTTGAAAATTTTATTAATATTGGTAGTAATTGAGAATAAATTAATACTATTTTGCGGAAACCGTAATTCGCCTTGAAATTTACTGTTTTGCTGATTATACAACGTGTCCAAGATAAGGATGCCCACTATGGGGATCTCGGAAACGGTAAGAGATGGAAGGTTGGTTAAATGGAACAAAGCGCATTTGAGGGGATGTATTTATAGTCTGAAGAACTCGGATATCTCTTTTAGTTTTTGAGATATTTGAAAAAAATTAAATTTTTGAAGAGATATCAAGAAAAGAATAGCACATTTTCATTGCCACTTTTCTAGCTCTACCTAATGGTTTTATCCAATTTTGATACAACGTTTCGTTTGTTAGCAAACATCATCAACTTTATTTTTTTAAATACCCGAAAAATATTTTTGCCATATTTAATTCTCTCCTTGATACTGAATTCAACGATATGTCACACTTGATATTTTTGAGACGTTTCGGATGAGAAAATTCATATTCAATGTAAAAAATCGGAAAAGTACAGTTAAAACTAATACTAGAAACATTAAAAAACCTTAAAATTATTATAAAATTATGTTTTTTATTAAAATAAAAGAAGAATATGATCGAGTTGAAAAATATTTTCAGAGAGCTTCAACATGCAATGCATTGGGCTCGTCATTGGATCCTAAGCATTAACTATTGTGCTTGCAATACTAATAACAAGTTTTTGCCCATTATTTTTACTATTCAGTGTTCGAAATTATTTAATTAAACAGGACATTTTTATTGAAGAAAAAACGAATTTCCTAGCAAGATGTAAAAACTGTTTTCAACATAGACGTGAACTCTCATCACTTTGCAAGAGTTATTCCAAAATTAACTGAACCGCACGTTAATCCAAATACCTTTTAAAATGAGGGTGAAATACGCAATCCAAGTTTTTCCAGAACAGTATCTGCTGATATCACAACTTGCATTCAAATAGGGCAAATGAAAAGTAGTTCTGCAAAAATACTGCGACGTTTCTATTATAGATGTCAACCATTTATTTGATTGCTTAAATAGTTGTGTTTTAAACAGTATCAATAAATTCAGATATGGCCGAAGTTTTTAGGCCGAAACAATTGTCGAGTTTTTATTGTTTTTATTAATAAATATTCAACTTTTTTATCAGTGGGTTAACACATGTTAAACATGTGTTAGTTGTATAAATTAGCGATTGCCTTAATAATGGCCAAATTTTTTAGGCCGAAACAATTGTCGGGTTTTTATTATTAAATATTAAACTTTTATCAACTCAATAGCTCTAACCGTTTTCTAATGAAAACCGTTTTCGCGAGCTGTAATGTTATTAAAGTTATTAAGAGAGTTATTTAATCTGACTCATTGTCTGTGCTAATGTAAGGATTATAAAAAAAAACTGTATTGAAATGGTTCTTAAACATTAATTTTTTTTAAATGAGGATGAAATTAGGGCCGTAACAGTAAAATATCTTTTTACTGTATCAGTTTTTGTGGATCAAAACAATTACCACATTGCCGCAATTATCAGATTAATTTTGTGTTTGTGCAAAAACAAAGAAAACTGAAAGATACCAAACAAGCGTTTACCGCAAAACTCCACATAGCCCCGATACTAATAAACGTCGAAGAACGAATGGAAAGTATGGATATGTTGTAAAAAAACATAAAAAATGTCTACAATTCATGTTTTTGTAAATACTAACTCTAATTCGTCAAAGAAAGTGAAAAAAAGGAGTTTGGAAACCGTCACATAACTACCCATCTTATTTATAAGCTGTGGAGTAAAAACTATACAATATGTAATTGGTACAACCTTAAATTCAACTTTGATACGCACTAGTTTAGAAACGGGTAAAGCAAAAAATATGCATCTGATCTCATTCAATGTAGAATTTGATACCGTTTTAACAGAACAATGTTTTCGATATTGTAAGTTCTTAATTAGATATAAGTGTAAAACCGCAAAAATACAACTTTGGGGGTACATTTTAACCACTGACCACTTAAACACAACTCCGCCGAGAGGGGAAACCTAGGACAGGCCACAATTGAAGTCATTAAAACAATAAAATCTTTTGTAGCAATTATTTCCGATTAAAATTTTAATTCTACTGGCATATTTCAACTTCGTCTTATTTTGTAGTTTGAATTTATTTATATCGTAAGTTTTCCTAAGAGAACACAATTCCTGAAAACGTTACATTGTCACGAGTTAATCGGAGCGCTTCTAGTACTTTAAATATTTTTCTTCTTTAATAAAAACAAAATATTTCTATAGGTAATATTGAATACAATGCGTCCGTAGTGCGATAAATTAGTTGATTTTGTTCTACATAGAAGAATGGATCACGTGAAGTTACCCTTTTATCCACACAAATTGTTTTGTAGATATGGACGAATCATTTTAAACCAAAATTACTATACCGGTATATAATCTAAATATCATTACGAGCGACGTAATCACGAGCATCTCTTCGATGTCAAATTCGCTATCAAAAGTGTCCACACGGTCCCGCAAGCGAAGTTCGCAATTACGACGCCCGGAGTTGCTTTTCTTCTCATAACGTATCGTAATGATATTTAGATTATATACAGATACATATAGTAATTTTGGTTTAAAATCAATTAAAATGCATTTATTTGTTCATATATACAAAATAATTTAGTGCGCTAAAAGTGTGGGTAACTTCACGTGGGTGAAGAATGGTATGCCAAATACAAAATGTATAAAGTATCATCAGCAAAAGTTATTGAAGAGTCATCCAATTATACTCATAGAACCACTCAGTAATACCGCATCCCCTTATTGCATATCCATATTTGAGACTAATATCAAATTTACGGCAGAGGATGTAAAACAGATGGATTAGTATAACAAAAAATTTGAAAGATATTGAAATTGAAGTTATTGATATATCAACTGAGGGATTCACGATTTGTAAAGGCAATGAGCCACAACATTCCTCTTCCAATTAATTGAGATCGGACCTCTTTATATGATTGAGAATAAAATGTGAAAATAATACAACATCGTATGTAGCCAGATGCATATCAAATTACAAACGCGTTTACTGAACGAAAAAATTATGATGCCATTAGAATTTTACCAGGTTTCTGTTACCCATCTAGTAGAACTTATTAAAAACTTTTCAAAAGATCAGAATTTGATTGCAATATTGTCAGGCTTGATAGTTAACAATAAATGAATTTTTTAGCAGCTGAAAAATATATTCTCAAAAAAATTAGACCAGCTAGAGAATTTCCCCGTGAGTGCTGGCACAAAAGCATGCTTACAAATTATGAACTTTATTATCAAACCGTTTATTGATAAAAATACACTACTTTTAAGAATAATGTTATATATTTGGCACTGTGTCTTCTTTCTAAGAATTTGGACATCATGGCTCAAAGAGAATAAATATAAGGTCATTAACTATCAAATCTTTGACAGCCATGGCGTACCTTTTAATAATGTTGAAATAATTAAGCGTTGTTATGTTTTATCTAAGATAATGAAACATCTCAAAAGGGTTGGATTTGGGTATAGGGAATACCAAACGAATTGGCTTAACAAACACAGAGGAAAATGTAATCTTAACTTATATTTTTTATCGCCTCGGTTCTCTGTTCACGTTGCTAGGAACAGATTCGATGCGAAAATCGACCTTTTATCAAATTCATCTCGCATTAAAACGGCTCGAGATAATTTTGTTTCGAAAAAAGTTTCGGGTTTACGTAAGATGTGTCTTTATTTTTCGATTTAGTTTTTTTGTACGAGAGCATCTTGAGGTTTAAAAAAATGTTAAAAATAGTCAACAAAATTTCAACAAATTGAGCCGTAATTTGACCACAACTCGCTTATTTTCGGACCGATTTTCAAAATTCAAAAAGAATCTTACGCGGATAAAGAAATAAACATTTTTAGCCGTTTCAGTTTTTTTTGACCTCGCGTGTTTACAAAAATTTCAATCGAAAACTAAACCGGCCATAATTTCAAAATTATAATCGATAAAGAAAAAGTTTACTTAAGAAAAACGTTCGTTTTGTGCCCCTGTCGCATAATGTGTAATAAAATTTTTCTTTAAAAAATTTTTTTTCAAGCAATTTTACATTGTCAATACGAAATATGTACTGTAATTTTTAAATTTTTACTCCGGAACCGTATTACGTAAAAACATGAATAAAAAAAACATAAGAATCGTAATTTTGCAAATTTCCGAATGGCTTAGCTGTAGAAGGTTCAATTTCACCCGAAAAAATATGTTTATGAATACTGGCCCACTTGAGGGAACGGTGTTACTTCGTTCGTGAGGCTCCTAGGAGCGTGGGGGTAATCTAGTAAATACATATTTTAAAGTAAGCAACTCATAAATGATTTAAATTGTGCAGGTTGGCGACTAAGTTTAAAACACCCTGTATAAAATATCAATGAGTTGGACATGGAGTTAACAGGCAAGTGCTTGTTGTTTATTGATTACAATTTCACGTCACTAGCTTCGTTATTAACGGAAATATCGTTATTCAATGTAGGCTAGGATTTTTTCAAAATTTTGAAAAAGGTCGAAATATCTCGAAACTACTTCATTTATGGTATAGGACATTGTGCACACATTTTATCTAAAATTGCATGTAGAATTCGAAAATAAAAAAAATATTAGGTTACATTTAAAATAACAAAGTTGACGTCTAGTTCCGGTAAAACAGGAAGTGCCACATTTAGGACAGTATTATATTTGAACTCAGCGTCATCCAAAACCTACAGCTTAGTAATTTCTAATTTTTAACATAACTGTATCCGCCAATTTCTTTTAATCAAACTTTTCTCGCCACACCCTGTATGTTGTTGCATTTAATAGTCAACCTTGTGAGGAACACTTCAGAGATGAATTGCAAGCAACGGTTGAATTAGCATTACACGATATTATTTTGAAAATTCGTGAATGGGAATAAGGGTTAATGAAATTTTTAGAAGATTTAGAAGCGGAAAAACACGGAACAACTGAATTAGCAGATGATTGTATTAAAAGATTAAGAGACAATTCACTCCATAAACGGTGTTTCTAATGACGGTTAAAAAGGAGAATGGAAGATACGTTGCGGTATCAGTTGATGACAAAACATTATAGTGCCGAAATTTTTATCCAGGAGTTATAAAAGGTGATGTCTCTATGAATGAAAATTTGTCTCGACAATGTATCGATTTCTATGGAGTTCCGTACATGGTACATTTTCATTATTGTATTGTGATGTAAGTGTTATGTGTGGTGCCCCAAAAGATCAGTATAAATCTGTATAGTGTTGTGACAAAACCGTGTACAACCGTAAAAACCATATTTAAAAAGTTTGTGCCATTTAACATACGTTGAGTCTGAAAATATTCCGATTGATTAATTTTTGTTCTTAATTTCTTTCCAATAATATATTGATTTGTATGGTATTTTTCCACGCAGCAAGTACAGGATTATAAAGATTACTACTAACGATCGAAGTTCAAAACAATACTTAACCTCCAAAAGCAAGCCCCCATCAACCCAAAAATATATTGAACCATAATTTAGTGATATTTATATGCTAATTTCAATTTTTGTGCTTCAAAGTTGCAATGAATTTGATGATAGTCGGCGATTGTTGAAAAAGTGTCTCAAAGCTGTAGGTAAGCTAGGTATGATAGTTCCCTAAAGCAACTAATTTTTTTAATAAATTGTAAATAAAACTTAAAATATTTCTAGACTCACCCAAATCAATAGGATTCCCCCCATTTTAATTTGAAATTCATGCAACACTGTTGAAGCACAAAATTGAAACTGAGATTAATACAAAACTCTATCTGTACCTCAGAGCTAAACTGTAGGTATTAACTCCATTTTTTCCAAAATTAATATTATCTCACTTTCCTACTAAAGAAATCATGATCTTTCAATAGGTTAATAATATTTACTCCAAATTTTACAAATTTACCTATAGAAAGATCATGATTTGTTTAGTAGGAAAGTGAGATAATACTAATTTTGAAAATAATACATACGGTTTAGCTCTGAATACTTCCTCGGGATACACTGAAAACTCAAAATAGAAATTAATTTTTCAATAAAGGGACGTCAGCTTCAGAATGTGCGTGATTAAACACAGTCTACGATATAATAGATATAGGGCATGTCAACTGTTAAGAGTCTTCTGTACCACCTAATTCCCATGTAAAATTCATACGTCTGACGGGCGCCACTATTAATGATCCAGTTTTTAATAAATATAATTTTGGATTTCTCTATCATAAACATCGATTTTTTATGCAACTTTGGTCGGTTCCTTTTTCCCCAAAAATTCTGATTTGTTATAATTTATACTTTTTTAAAAATAAGCCATTTTCGCAGCTTTTATTGTGAAATATTGAAATCCTTCCCAATTTATTAATTGATCTTAATTTAAAAAGCGTCCGCGCAAAGTTGGAAAGCAAATTCTAGAATGTGAACAATAATATATTAATATTTCAATTGCATATAAGGGTGTTATTTTGGCGCTTACATAACATGTAATTCGTCCCAGTAAAATAACACCACGAAACGTAAAGCCTGAAACTAGTTTTTCAAACGTGACCGTGACTTTATTGTAACATGCTTTCTATTAAAAAAATAGTAGCATTCTTAGCAATTCGATATAACGATTTTACCACACACGGAGGTGCAGAGAGCTCTATATGACATCATCGTAACACAAAAACTACAAAAAGTAGACAGAGTAACAATTTTTTGGCAACTTTTTACTTTACAAACGAAAAACTATATAACTTAAAAATTGATATATTATATTTTGTATTTGAACACAGTTTATACGATGTGAATCAACACAGTCAACATCAATTAAATAAATAAACATAAGTGATGAATGTACTTAGCGACGTCGATCAAGTGTCACAACCACCTTGAGCAAATTGATAGCAGAAACAGAGAACATTTAGAACTACTACCCATTTTCGTACTACAGATTCGCCATAAAACTTCTTAAATGAGGTGCTAATTTGACTTCAAGCTAACACAACTGAAACCTGTAAATTAAGAACTACGTACATAATTTGTACCAAAAGCATTTGTTATTTTTTAAACAAATTCGATAACTGCTTGAATACAAACGAACATTTCACAATGAAACAACAAAACGAAAATACAATTATGTGCTGCCCCGTAGTGTCTACTTTACGTTATATTATCTCCAAACCCAAATAAACACTTAACATTTCTCGAAACTGAAATATTTTCTCGCGTCGGGAGCCGTGACTTCACTGATAGACCACGTTAAAAGTATTCACTACTATTCGTACAAAAAAATCACTTCACAAAATATAGGGGATCCAACGCCACCACCTCAAACAACACAACATGGCGTCTGTAGGACATACAGTCGTTTATTCTACATCCAATTTTATTGAAAGGAGGTGTTAAAAAATGCTCATGTACCTATTAATAAAAGTGTACATACACAAAAGCTACGCAATTACGTGCTCTGAAACTGCAGATAGTAGTATGTAGTTGCATAAATATGTATAATTTATTAAATCCAGGATAATGTCATACATCGTGTAGATCCAAGTTACTTAATTTATGATATTGCTTTGTGTTAAAGAAGTCTAAATGTAAATGTTTAATCAGAAAATTACAAAACATGCACTTATGAACTAATAGAAATAACAAAATATCAATTTGTTGTGCTAACTGATACCGGAACAAAATCGAATAAAACTACTTGTACGTACTCTCATATATACAAGAAGTACACATTAAAAGTTGTTTTTTGTAATCATGCCTTTTATGATATGCTTTACATTTACAACCAACCTAAAATTTGTAGTATACTCACTATTAACTTTGCTTTAACCCTACGTTGAAAAAACGTATTACACATAAATATAGTTGTTTAAATGTGTTTATCCGATTATTTCTCGTTGTTGTATTGGCCAATTCAGTTCCTAAAGTATAGCTTATACTCAATGTGGGAATCTTAATAAATCGGTCAAATATGCTTGTTTACCTATGTAATAGTTTCGTCAATGGTTTCTGTACTTGGTTAATGCTAAATTTTCATTTTGCTGACTTGTATGAAATGTTTTAAACGTATAACAGCATAATATGCGACTTTATTGCCATTTAGGTCTTCTCGTTTAATTGCTTTAAGCTATTTTGACTTAAAGGGTGTGTCTTTTTCATGATTAAAATGTAATCAGTGGCGTAACTACCGGGGTAGCAAAGGCACTCGGCGCCAAAGCATAAAAGGCGCCGGAATCGCCGCTTTATATACTTATTATTTTACCAACAAAAAAGTTTTCAGGCTAGAATAGTTGTTTACACAGCAAATACGTAAGTGGTTGGTTCTTGCTCGAGGTGTTGTGAGAGCCACAATCTTACTGTTTTCCTACATATATTATTATTTTTTCTGTAACAAAAAACAAAGTTTTAATATTAAAAAATTATTACAATGTAATAATTAAAATAGGAAAATAATTAATTGGCAGTTACACCAACAACCTGACACGAAAACGAAAACACGATTTCAAATAAAGCTATGCTTAAAAACAAACGTTGCTATAGTTTTAAGAACTTTAGCTAATTAAGGATTGCAAGTTTAAGTCTTGTTGGTGCAACCAATAAGTTGCAAAGAAAACTTGAAAGTTAATCAAATAGGTACATACATCAATTTAATTGAAAAAGTCAACTGTTCATCACTATTTATTTTATTCCCAGCGAATAAAATAATAAAATGTTAAACTTTTTCCCATCACAAACATATTTTAGTAGTAATCCTAAACAAACCTTGCAGTAGCATATTTATTGTCTAAGATAAAAAAAGAGTAAGCTGATTATTACTTTTACGATAACATTATCATGGTTGGTGAGCGAAAAGCTGACATATGAGAACTAAAAACAAACACGTATCAAGTATGATTGTTATCAAAGGAATTTAGTTGATTGGGTTTAACATTCGTAATCAACAAATTCAAAACATTCAAAATTTGCACCTACGACTACGAAAAATAGATTGTTCGTTTCAAGTTTAAGTGATACCGTTATCTGTTTTTCTTTGTAAATTAGCAGTCTATTTAGTGCAGTATTCTTATCAGTTACGTAATTATCCTCTCGTCTCGTCGGTGTTGCACCGAAGTCGACCTACTCACTTGCGTATGTTACTTCATCGTTGCAGTTTTGTCTTAACAGCATTTTGCGATGGGTGACGCGAAAAACGACATGACCTTAGTTTAAAAGATAAAATTAATTTTCGAAAAAGAAATTTAGATCCATTTTTGGTATTGGTATAATTGTAATCGTTTTTAAAAAGAAAAAGGAAGCTTTTAGTCGTCCAATACATTTTATTATTCAAGTTAATACTAGTTTCGACCTATCAAAATATCTTATGAGGTCATCTTCAGTTAATAGCAACAAAATTTATGAGTAGAATTGGGTGTTAAGTTTATAAAATATAAAATCTAATGGTCATTATTGTTTTTTGTTTCATAAAAAGTTTTAAGTTTTTGAGAAAAAGGAAGCCTTCTATGTTGTGTGTTGCACGCAATACATTTAAAAATTTTTCTTTTTTGAAAAACCGTGTGAAAACCGGTATGGAGATTGGTATAACAAAATTATTATATTAAAGTTACAAACGTTGTATACTAACATGACCAACATGACTAGATAAAATTAAGTTATCGAAAATAAGCCAGCGGAATGCGGCTGCTCAATCAAAAATTTCGCCGCCATTTTTTATGTAAGATAAAAAAAAACGCTGCAATTAAAAATGAGAATTTAAGCACCAAAAGAAACCGTACTGGGAAAGGCAATCAAGTGGAATCTGCATTGAAAGTCTGGTTTACTAATGTCCGTGAAAAAGTTGCTCGTGTAGATGGTTCGTTGATGCGCCAGAAAGCGAAAGAACTTTCAAAGAAAATGGGAAAAGAAAACTTTGTTGCATCGGAAGGATGGTCTCACCGCTGAAAAAAAAGGGAAAACATCATTTACAAACGAACTTATGGCGAGCAAAAATATGCTGATTTCAACAGTGCACATAACTGGATTGAAAACGAATTACCTAAGATTGCTTTGGAATTTACTCCTAACAATGTTTTTAATACAGATGAGACGGGCCTGTACTTTCGCGCCCTTCGAGATCATACATACTTGTTTAAAAAAGATAATGGTCCACTATATCCAAAGAGCGTTTAACCATTTAACAATTTTGTGTTGTGCAAATGTGTGGCAAAAGTAAAACCCGAGGTGTTTTAAAGGAGCAAATGCCTGGATGACTTCCTTAATTTTTTAATGAATGATTATTAAAGTGGTACAACACTTTGACTACAAAATTGCACTTTTAGTAGACAATTGCACTGCACATAAAGTAAATTGCAATTTAAAAAACATCAAGTTATTTTTTACCGACCAATACTGCTTCTGTGGTACAGCCTTGTTATCAAGGCATTATAAGAAAGCTTATCGAAAAGAATTGTAGAATTTTGAAAATATGGAAGATACGCAACATATGAGTACAAATGATCTAGCCAAGAAAACAAATTTATTAGATGCATTACATTTAATCACCATCGCCTGAACCAAGTATCCGAAACAACGATTAAAAATTGTTTCAAGCATGGGGGATTTTCGACGACAGATATAGAAGAGGAAAATTGAAACATTCAACCGCACGACGTGACAACGAATGAATTCGAAGATTGGATGGCAATAGATAACAATATACAGGGTGTTTCATTAATCAGTACAGAAAATGAAACTGGAGATTCCTTGCAAAATTTAAAGGGGGGGTTTAACATAAATAAAAATTTCCTTAAAGCCTCCCCTGAAGAGTTACAGCCCTTTAACGATGTGTAAAAATTCACATTAATCGATTTTTTTCTGAAATGACTTGAAATAAAAAAAGAAATCTAAACATTCAAATACTACTACCAAGAAGCCTCCATAATTTCATAATTTTATTCACCCTTGTTCTCTGAAACGGGGTGAGTCTTACTACCCCTTGGAGTTTTTTTACCAGAACTTTTTAACTATTTTTTCAATTTTAAAATTCACATTTTGGAGGGCCAATTCAATTAAAACTTTTTGTCTCTTAAAAATTTCACGTAAACTCAATACTTTTTCACCAAAAATAAATTAAGCGAACTTGCAGAATTTTTTAATTAATAAGTTGCGTATGCAAGTTTGACATAAATAACAATATTATTATTAACTATCATTTTTAATTTAAATTAACAATATTATTTCAGAGAGTGTTCAAAATGGACACCATTTTCTTGAATACAGGCTCTTATTCTTTTGAACAAATTTCCGTTAACGCTACCTAGCATTGCTACAGATTGTCTAACTCTTCAGGGGAGGCTTTAAGGAAATTTTTTTTATGTTAAACCCCTTTAAATTTTGTAAAGGAATCTCCAGTTTCATTTTCTGTACTGATTAATGAAACACCCTGTATATGTTGCTGAGAATTTAACAGATGAAGATATTTGTGCCAGTGTAATGTCTGAAAGTGTAGAGTCATTAGTTGAAGATGAGGAGGCAGACACAAATGAAGAATCATTTCAACCTTCTACAAACAGCGAAATGAGAAAAGCGCTGGAAGTTTTAAGGCGTCGAGTACAGCAAAGATCGCTTGATTTTAAAATGCACAACGATTATGAAATTTTCATAAATAATTTACTTAGAAAACAATCAACGGTAAACAACATTAGATGAATTCTTTTAATTTAAGTAAATTAATAAGTTTATTCTTAACTATGTTCCTACAATTAGAAGTTGTATTTAATTTTTTATGTGTTACTTCAAAGGAAAGGAACACTAACTGCAGCGTGTATTTAACAATAGAAAAGCACCAAAAACTGCACCAAAAACTTTACTCTGACACGTGTTTCAATACCTAAGCTATCATCATCAGGGATACCGATGCTAAAATTAAAACAACGGGAAACTTACATATACTATCTGCTTATCACGCATCGTTAAACTTAATTGATTCTTAGATAAGCTTAAATAATTCCAAAAATCCTAATGGACCGTTATGATCATAATTCATAAGCAAATTTCTGTTTTTAAAAATTTCTAAACTTTCATAGAATCAACTTCGTTTTTATTATCTACCCTCTTAATTAATTCAATGTCGCCTACTCTATGGCCATTTTCAAGCATATGCATGGCAACACTGGACCTATCTGTGCGATGATATTTGACATGAGCTAAGTGCTCTTTAAACCGAGTTTTAATAGGTCTCTTGGTTTGCCCTATATATACTTGGTTACAGTCTTTACAAATACACTAACACTATGAGGTTTATAACAAATGATTCCAACCATAGTATGCAACATAAACTTGCATCTTTCAACTTTTTGATTCACCGATTATTACATTTCCCATTGTCAAAACAAAACTTTGATAAAGAACTGCGAAATATTAAGCAGATCGCATCATACAATGGTTTTCAAGAATCAATTGTCACAAACATAATTAGAAAACATAAACATAAGTTAAACATTAGAAACATTACAACGTTAGGAACTAGTAATAGCAGAATAGACAAGAAACATGTCAAATTACCAAATTATCCCACATACACAAAAGGTCTTCAAAAATATTTTCAAAATTTGATTATAAAACAGTAACCTCTAGTAGTAACAACCTGTAACATCTTTTAGGCAATCCGAAATACCCAATAGAAATGTGTGATAAATCGGGAATATATAAAATTAATTGTAAAGACTGTAACCAAGTATATATAGGGCAAACCAAGAGACCTATTAAAACTCGTTTTAAAGAGCACCTAGCTCATGTCAAATATCATCGCACAGATAGGTCCAGTGTTGCCATGCATATGCTTGAAAATGGCCATAGAGTAGGCGACATTGAATTAATTAAGAGGATAGGTCATAAAACGAACTTGATTCTTATGAAAGTTTAGAAATTTTTAAAACAGATTTTTGCTTATGAATTATGATGATAACGGTCCATTAGGAATTTCGGAATTATTTAAGCCTAAGAATCAATTAAGTTTAACGATGCGTGATAAGCAGATAGTATATATAAGCTTCCCGTTGTTTTTAATTTTAGTATCGGTATCGCTGATGATTATAGCTTAGCTATTGAAACACGTGTCCGAGTAAAGTTTTTGGTGCAATTTTTTGGTGTTTTTCTGTTGTTATGTGTTACTTCATTTCATATATGTACAAACTACAATAAATATCCCTTTTATATATTCATTTAACTTTTATTTTCAAATAATATATTTTCTCTTTTGTGAACAATAAATTCTTACTATATTTTTGTTTTTTTTCTCCCATGTCGGATTTTGTTATCATTCGGTTACTGTTATCAAAGTCCTCAAGTCCCACTATGATTCTATTAAGCGGCGTATACTGTATTTCTTCAGTTATGATATGATTTTAATTACGTTAAATACATTTTCTCAGTACAGTGAAAAGTTTAAATGAAAATAGGTTGAAAGACAAAAGTGTTTAATTGAATATTCAGATATTCTTATCACTGATAAAAGGTTTTAGATAAATCTTAAATGGAAAAAATAAAGAAAAAACTGAGTAGTTGGGCAAGTTTAAAAGAAAAAGAAAAAAAATTGCCGAAAATTAGTGATTATTATTTGTCAACGTCCTCGAAATCAGATGGGATATTAACGGAAAAGTAGCGTCTTGTTCGGGAATTTCAAAAGCAATAGAAGTTTCAGTAAGTTTAAAAGATCATAACGATGAAGTACATCTAAAAGCTTATGAAGTTTCTAGCAACTGGTAAGTGAAGGTTTTGTTCCGCTGTTGAAGACCAAATGCTGAAAACGTTAATAAAACAAAATACCCTTACAGACAAAGGTTATTATGATGAAAACATAATTAAAAAGTGACACAATTAAAAATTTATTTTTAAGTTACGGGTCCTTGCAGACTAAAAGATATTGATTTTACAAAAATCAATGGTATATCGTTTTCCGGGGTTTATTACAGTTTAAAATCTAAAGACGGCTTAATCGTTGATCACATGTGATTGTGTTACTCTGTAAAGTTGGACTGTTGCTATTGGGAACCCTATTGGCTATTTGCTGACAGAAATAGTCAACATTTTAAGTTAAGTTGGATCAACGGAATATGTCAGTAGAAAAGTTTAAGCCAAAATATCTTAAAACATGAAACTAGTGGTACCCACATTGCCGCTTGCGTAACTCACGATGTCTGAAACACACTAAAAATATTCTTGATCAAAATCTTCAAAAAAGTTACAAGGAAAACCACAATTTTTGGCGCCAAGTTTTACGCAGAGTTTTAGATGTTACATTAACATTGTCTTCATTTAATCTAGCCATTTTGAAACCATTCTGAATACGATAATGTTTACTCTAAACGAGGTAATTTTTAGCTATAATACACCTATTATCGCGTTATGATAGCATCTACAAAAGTTGCTAGAACTTTCAAAAAGTTCGACAAAATACTTAAGTCCAACTATACAAAACGAATTTATTCATGTGTTGGGAACCGAGGTAGAAAATAAAATCTTTTCTTACTGCCATGATGCATTTCAAAATAGTTGTTCCACTACTTAATTTTTTTAATAAATCTGGTTTGATCAGACCACTGAAACAAAGCTGTTGTGTACCCAGCACGATGGATAAATAATTGTAGGCATGATCGGATTTAATGTTATACGTAAAATCGTCTAGTTGAAGATTCGAATGTTGAATCGATAATGGTTAATAGAATTACTAAAAAATTGTTTTTTATAAATAAACCAAACAAATAAACATTAACTCACAAATTTTGCGAGTTACAACATCCTGCCGTTATAGTTTGAGCAAGTAGTGCAGCTCCATGTTCGGAATCTTAACTTCTATTTTTCTTATCACCTCGGTTCTCTGTTCACGTTGCTAGGAACAGATTCGATGCGAAAATCGACCTTTTTTCAAATTCGTCTCGCATTAAAACGGCTCTAGATATTTTCGTTTCGAAAAAAGTTTCGAGTTTACGAAAGAAGTGTCTTTATTTTTCGATTTCGATTTTTTTTACGAGGGCATCTTCGAGGTTAAAAACAAATGTTAAAAATAGTCAACAAAATTTCAAACAAATTGAGCCGTAATTTGATTACAACTCGCTTGTTTTCTTAACCGATTTTCAAAATTCAAAAGAATCTTACGCGGATAAAGAAATAAACATTTTAAGCCGTTTCAGTTTTTTTTGACCTCGCGTGTTTTCAAAAGTTATAAGCGAAAACTTTTCCGAAAAATTTCAATCCCAGGAAAACTAAAACGGCCATAATTTCTAAATTATAATCGATAAAGAAAAAGTTTATTTAATAAAACGTTCGTTTTGTGCCCCTGTCGAATAATGTGTAATAAAATTTTTATTTAAAAATGTTTTTTCAAGAAATTTTACATTGTCAATACGAAATACTATAATATTTAAATTTTAAAACTCCGGAACCGTATTACGTAAAACATAAATAAAAAAATATAAGATTCGTAATTTAGCAAATTTTCGAATGGCTTAGCTGTAGAAGGTTCAATTTCACCCGAAAAATCTGTTTATGAACACTGGCCCACTTGAGGGAACGGTGTTACTGTTCAGAGGTGTAAGGCCTTAGAGCCTGGGGATAATCTAGTCGATGATAATGTAGAAAACATTCATCTGCTACGCTTTAAGTTTTATTGAAAATATTAGGTATGTCTTTACGTGCGTACTTCTACTATACGTAAATTAAACTTTTGTCTTTGATTTACAAACAACATTTTGATATGCTAAAATTTGACATTCACGTTATAGAAGTTGGTTCAAAACTGCCCGTACAAGAAAACGTAATTTGTTGTTCATGCTATCCTTGTTACTTACTTGAGTTATAAAGAGACATATAAAACGACACTCTTTGTATACGTTAGCTAATAATGTATACGTTGTATTCAATATGTAAAAAAGGATAGTCATACACAAGTGCGCGTTTGATTCATCGATCAATCGGGATAAGTAAAACGTATGAACTATATTTCAACTCTATCAGTGACGTCACGCGAGGGAGGAGTTTTAGCTCGACGTGAACACATTGCTAGTATAGGGATCGAGCAATCCTAACGTCGAACATTCTGCGATCTCCAAAGCTGTTATCGTACATTACAGAACGTTATCGTTTGAATATCAAATTTCACAACATCCACCCAGTAGTATCTTCATAACTCAAATTATAGATATTCGAATACTTTTATTAATACATTCTGACTTTCAGTAACAAAAAAAAATTAAAACAGAACCTTCAACACTTGCGTTTTAAATTAAAAAATTCAAATAACAGTTGCAAATAAGCGATTGTGGCAATAGTTTTCTATTTTATGGAATATTTTAAAATATCACAAAATAGTATTTAAGTAACATCTAATTATATTGATAGACTTCATTATAATTTTATGTAAATATTTAATCGTTAAAGTAATAATGTGTGTGTTTTTATTATGAATTATTATTTAAACATAAAGTAGAAATTTAAAATAATAATATAAATACCTACGTTTGGCGCAAAAACTCCACATTTAAGAAAAATATTTAAAAAACAGTTTTGTTATAGAAAACTCTTGGAAGGCATAATCAGTTATTAAAAATATAACAAAAATTCAAAACCGTATTGCATTATCGAATGTAATGTATTTGAATACGGATTTTAGGCTACGCTCGTAAATATAAATATTTGGGAGCGTCGTATCAGCTCTGGTTTCAGGTTACCAAGTGTTACACGTTTCTGTGGTGTTACCATGTTCGTACTTGCTACATTTTTCACATCAATTAGACTAATTGAAGAGTATTTCCGAAAAAAAATTTATTAAAACAAAGTAAGATGTTTGTAGTCATATATACGTTAACAAACAATGTAAGGAGAATATGTAAATGGCTTCGCGCTTGTTTCTGTATCCACAATGATATTAATATCTTGTTGATAATCTGTTTATCTGATAACGTCATATGTTTTGAAGGTTTGAACGGTAGAAAATCAATTTAGTGGTGTATAATAAAAATAGCGTATAATACCCGTGTACTGAGAACCTTTCCACCATTTGCCCCATTAAAAATGACGAAAAATAAATAACTTATAATGCATCACGGAATATATTAAGAACGTCATTTCGACATTTTGGAAATGATAGCGCGTGTAAGTTAATTAAACATTCAATAGACAAGATTGTCGACTTTGTTTCTGATTTGGGAAGTATTTATTTAACTGTTAACACACGTGGTGTAATCAGAAAAACTAATGTAGGATTACAAACAAAAATAATATTATGGAAAATATTTGTGGGTAAAGTATTTATAAATTGATGTAACAAGATCATGAATTTTTGAAAAACGCTCATGAGTACAATTTAGTTCTATAAATTCAGATATTTGATGAGAGCTTTGCAAAAAAAGTTATCATGAAACTATCCTTAAAACCTGTTAGATCTTATTTAATTTCAGGTGAGCGAAATTTTAAATCATGTGGGAAATTATTGTTGAATTCACAAGACTGATAATAACTTTGTAACGTATGCTAAGAGTTTTAAAAGAAATTGGTAATGATTGAAAACGATCTAGAAAATCGCTTTTTAAAAGTTTAGTCTCTGTGCGAATTTTTCACAATAATTAGCTTTGAAAATCGACTCATATCCGTCCCTCAAGCTAAAATTTCTCTGTGTAAATATTGCGTATGTACATATATACAGTCGGGTCCGCTTATAACGAGCACAGCTTATAGCGAGCGTTCGGTTTTTACGAACATTTTCTTAAGTAACGAACAACAATTCATTTACTTCAACGTATTTTTAGCTTGCATATAACGAACTCCTTTATAACGTACAGATCTGTTATAACAAGCATTTTATTTTTCTTAATCTGCGGAATTGACTTCATTTATAACGAACACATTTGATTATGCGCAGAAAATTATTAACTGCTGCGGTTACAACGAGGATTTTATGAATCATATGGCGGATATCTTCTGTTATAACGCGTAGAACAAACTTGTCGCAACTCGCAGGGATGCGTTTCCAGACCATTTAATGCATCTATATAATTTTACATTTAGTTATCGTTATTGCTTATTAGTGTTCACTGTAACAATGGCTAAACCCCATTCTAGAAATTCCCTTACGTTAGAGGAAAAAGTAAAAATAGTGGATCTTATTTCCTGTGGTACTTCTAATGGCGACGTGTCGAAAGTACAAGTTATCTAGTTCAACGGTGTCTACCATTTGGAAAAATAGGGATAAACTCAAATTAACTTTAAATTCAAACATTTCCAAAATGAAACGAATTCGGAGACCAATCAACAATGAAGTTGATCATGCCCTACTTGAGTGGTTTAAACAAAAGCGAAGTCAAAACGTACCGATAAGTGGACCAATATTACAAGAAAAGGCAGAAGAATTTTCAAAATTGTTGTCTCCTAATAATGAAGGGTCCGTGTGCTCGAAAAGTTGGATTGACCGCTTCAAAAAAAGGTATCGTATTTCTTCAAGTAAAGTGCATGGAGAAGCTGGAAGTGTTTCTGATCAGACAACAAGAGACTGGCTTGCTAATGTTTGGCCCTTAATACGTAGAGATTATTCATATGAGGATATTTTTAATGGAGATGAGACGGGACTCTTTTACAAACTTACACCAAACCAAACTTTAAAATTTCATAAAGAAAATGTCATGGTGGTAAGAAAAGTAAAGAAAGACTTACAGTTTTGTGTGTGCTAATATGAGTGGCACAGAAAAGCGAAAATTACTTGTCATTGGTAAATCAAAAACGCCTCGATGTTTTAAAAATTGCAAAGTATTACCGGTTAATTACAAATCCAATAAGAAGGCATGGGTAACATCGGATATTTTGAGGAAGAATTAAGAAACTGGGATTTTGAACTACAAAAACAAAAAGGAAAATCATTCTTGTTATAGACAATTGTCCTGCACATCCTATAATTGAAAACTTACGTTTTATAAAATTGATTTTTCTTCCTCCAAATACAACAGCGATTCTGCAACCGATGGATCAAGGAATCATTGCTTCTCTTAAACAACATTATAAAAAATATTTTTATGCAAAATGATAACTTGTTTAGATAATGGCCAGGAATTCAAATTTTCTTTGTTAGATGCTGTGTTAGCAATAAATACGTCGTGGAAACGCGTTTCAAAAAGAACAATCGTAAATTGTTACCGTCATGCTGGCTTCTACCCTAATTCAGAATTTGAGGAAGAGGATGACATACCCCTAGCTCAGTGGTTACTAAACAATAAAGACGTGGACGATGAAGATTCTACTAGCTTACACGACTGGGCGATTACGAACAGACTCTTACATGAGTCATTTAATACTGAAGCTCTAAATGCATTCCAAAATGTTGATGATGATTTAGTAACTTGCGAATATCCTTCAGAAACTGAAATAGCTGCCGCTGTTAAATTTCATGAAGCAGAAAAACACGAAGAGCAAGAAAGATCGGAAGAAGAAGAGGAAGAACAAGATGCTCTTGAACCTCCAACAACTCAACAAGTATTAACAGCGATAAAAACCATATCTGTTTATTTAGAACTGAATGATTTCGAAAGCCATATTAAGGAAAAATTTGATTTAGTTCAAAGAAAACTGGAAAATTCAATTTTAAATAAAAGTGCAATGCAAAAAAAAATTACAGACTATTTCAATTAATATTGTAGTAGTAGTAGTAATATTTATGTATATGTACTACTATATATATATATATACATATATTATATATACTATGTACTTGTAAACATATACTACTAACTATATTGTAACATTATTATAACCAATAAATGTTATTATTATAAATATTGACTTTTTTATTGTAAAATACAAAGTATGGTAAAACAACGTTAGAAACGAGCAAGAATCATTCAGTAGTAAGAAGTAGGTATATTCATCAAAAATCGTTTATAGCGAGTGGTCGCTTACAGCGAGTACATTTGTTAGCACAAGCACGCTTGTTATAAGCGGACCCGACTGTATGTGTATATGCATGTGTATCCCATTCCGGCTGAAGTAACTCTTAATGCTAGTGCAGCCCGCCCTCTCGATAAGAGGGAATCAAACGGTGTTTCTCCTATCTTTGAGAGGAATGAAAACGCGATTATAAAATTATTTATTTATTGGTTCGTGTTTTTTAATTTACAAACCGTAGTTCAAAAAATAGTTGTCAGATTTATGAAAACTGAACACGAGGGTGTATATTAATTAATGTGTTAACTGTAACATTGGGGTTTGGAGTGTAGATTCCATATGATTAGAGACATTTCTAGTAGATCTGAAAAACACAAAATGTTATCTGAAAAACAAGAGATAAAGGGTGTTTGTAAATTGAGGAATCATTTAAGAAAAGATAATTAATGTTTAGGACATGTCGTTCGTTAGAAATTGAAGAAATTATGTTAAAAAATTGTGTTTTTTTAAAATTAAAGATATGTCACTACATCTGTTCAGGATTTAGAAGAATTTCAGGAATGTGTGACATGTTAGTATGCCTTTATATTTCAATAGATGGGGCTAGAGTATAAAATTTTTTATTATACGTATAAAGTTTTGAAAACCTTGAAGTCATGTTAAGCTTATAGTAATAGTAATAGTAATTTATTTTATCCAAAGATTATACAAAAGTAACATAGGATACGTCCAAAAAAATACATAATATTATTTGAACTAAATAGAATACCTAAAATTTATATTAAAAATAATTAAAATCTAAATAGTGTAACAAACAAAACAATTAACAATTCGTTTTAAAACATGTAATTTAAAAAATATTGTACTGAATAAAATGCATTAGTTAACAGAATATTTTTAATTTTCATTGTAAAAAATTGTAAGGAAGTTATTGTCCTTATATGTCGTGAAGTTTATTGTATAATTTTAACCTATGGTTTTCGTACTGTAAATCACTGCCATATCTAGTACTGTAAGAATGTGACTTGATTGAAGTGTCAAATTTACTATGGTTAACAAACACAAACCGTAGCATACTAAACACATAGAGACAGTGGGCAAAGTCATAATTTTATTTTTCTTAAATATTTCAACGCATGATTTATTCCATTTCAAACCAAGCATGCATTGAACACAAAGTTTTGTAAAAGAAATAATCGTTTAACGGAGAAGCTGTTACCCCAGCTTATAAATAGAAGTGCCGAAAAACATTGGTGGTTGTTGTAAGAAAACCGTGGTAACGTACACATTAGGTTATCTAACCTATATTCATTTCAATCGAGAAAATCTATAAAACACATTATATGGTTATAAATTGAAATGATAAAAAATATCAACTAGAATAAATTAAAAATAAAAATTTAAAGGAAGTAAAAGGTTGTATAAAAAGTATAAATAGAAAAAAACCGAGGAAAAACAAAAGTACAAGTAAAAGAAAGAAGGGAGAATTTAATTGAGTGGTAAGAAATATAACTAATTTGTGTGAGAGTAATAGTTGGTCAGTGCAATAATTTACCTGAACATTGATTTTTGAAACATCATTGGATTAAGGCTGAACAATGGATATATAAGTAAACCCTACATTTGGTCTGCTGTAATCTAAAAAGAAAGTGGCAACGAAGAAAAATGAGGGCACAGGAATCACATCAATTTACCTATTTACAATTACGATGAAACATTCATAAGGTCAGTTTCTTTCACTCTAATTTTAACAAACTGTATTTGTGGAAGTTAATATTATTCATTGAAATTGTAACGCACTTTATTTAGTTGTCGAGTTAACAACGCTTAGTCAATATTTACGGTTAATTTTCTGCATTCGCGTTTATCACAGTGGCGTTTGATTAATTTGATTTATAATATAAATCAAATTTTGAAATATTTAGGTAGTTATTTGAAAATTAATTTGTTGTCGTTTCTGTTAAAATTTTTATAATTGAACATAAACCAATAAATAATTACACCTGACAATTGTTGCCGTCTTTGGAAAACATCACAGTATAATTCAATTTTATAAATTTCTTTCGCGGTACATTTGCTTCGATCTTAAGGGGGGATTTCACACTTTTCTTCAACTCAGATTTAAACGGAGGTCACAAGTTACTGCAGACATTGAAGAAAAGACATACGTTTTCAGAGTTTGAGTTTCTAGTGAGAAAATCAGACAAAGAACAATATCGATTAATTGCTTCACTCGGTAAATTCTCTAATTTATGGGCTAATTGTTGCATGTCATTGGCTGAATGTTATGGCTAGCAGGCAGAGACGCATGTCAATCAAGTCCACGTGTAGTAAAAAATGCTTACTTACGAACAACTGACGACGAGTTCGGGCTCAACTGTCTGTGATTGTGCTCTAAATATAATACCATTGATAATACCATAAAAAAACATTATCACATACATAACTTTATTTGTAGAAAATAATAATTGATAAAATTTCGGCAAAAGATGCCGACTAATTACAGTATAGGGAAATGGAAAATATATAAATCTAGAACGGTACCATTTACTTAATATGTAATAATTTAGTTTTAATTAGGTGCAGAAATATTTTACTCAAGTGTACCACAGCAGCCGCAACTATAAGCACAATGCTTTTGCTGAAACGTGCTAAACTACAATTATAATTACATAATGCATAACTTTGTAACAACCCTTATAAACAAAAACGCATTTCCTGCTAACTCCACATCGTTTTGATACTATTCAAAAAAAGCAAAAAGAGGAAAATGGCATTGTTCAAATTTATTTATTTATTGGTATGGTAATTGTTCAAATAAATGTTGTACATAATGTAATTTACGAGGTAATTTACAATAACTTTCCTTCTTACTCCACATCTTATGAAATAAGATGTGAGAGTTATGCGACGTCCTTCCGTCCGTATGTAAACAAGATATAGAGAAAACCACCGGTCCGATTTTTATGAAACTTTGTACACGGGTCTTATTTATAATTCTGCAAATCTGATTTTTGGGCATATTATATGTAACCAAAAGGGTCGTTAACCTACACACAGATTTTCGAATTTTGTAAATATTTAGAAAAATATTCATGTTACACAGTTTTGTTTCAAATAAAAGTTGTTTATAATTTAATTATACACAATTTATATTTAAACTTTTTTTGATCCGATAAGTAATTACTGAGATATAACAATTACGTGATATAATTGTTGTAACAATATCTCCACCAATATCATATTTACAAAAAGTTCAAGGAAAAAGTTGTTGGAAATTTTATTGTCTATAGCTTTTGTTTAAACAATTTTTTTGTAAAACGCAATTTTATTTTCGCTAAACGGCGCGATGTGGAGTTTTCTGCGGTAAACGCTTTTTTTTCTATAATGAATACTTTTGGAGATATTGTTAATACAATAGGCGTCTAAACTACGAAATAACAGTAATTGGCACCTGTCAAAGCTATCAATATCTTCATGTTCCGTGGCCAACCGAGTATAATCAGAAAAATGAAATAAAAAATCTAAAAGTTTTGAAACCAATTTGGCCGGTTTCGAACTTTTCCACATATAAAGGGACCGGACAACCTGATCAATTAAAAGTTATTTTTAATATTTCCGGTATCATAACTTCATTATAAAAACAATTTAGTTTTGGCAACATATTTTCCAAAATTCTTCATCTCGTGCAATCTGCAAAAATATTATTGTTAGTTTTTCCATAAAGTATATTTATACGTAGTCCAAAATTTTTGGAAAACTAAATTCATCTTACTTTATCAACCAAAATTCCAAAGGTGTCCATACAACAAAGTAGCAAAAGTCGGCACCACTAATTGCCAACTGCCCTTGTACTTGGTTGTAATATTTGTCTTGTCGTTTTAGTTTGTAGTTCCCATCTAAAGATTTTTCTAAAAATTTTATTTTTTCTGGGCAACTCCTTCTTCTGGAGACATGTGCCTGCTAGAAAAGGGACACTTTATTTCTAAAATGTCTCCTCCTGGTAACAGACCATCTGGACTAGCTCCTAAATGTGGAAAATTTGGATCCACATAAAGGCCACATTCAATAACATCCTCAGTAATACCAACACGTTCAGTAAATTTTTTCTTTGCAATGGGTTCGTGATCAATACCCCATTTGGTAGCCGCAGATCCACTAAATCCAGAACTCAGAATACGTTTTCGGATCAGTACTCTTTCTTAGCTTGCAAACTGCTCCGAAATTAGATGCTGTGAGTCTATACATTCTTTCGGTTTTCCACAAGGGATTGCTACATTGTCCCCTTGTCTTTATCTCTAATTCTTTAACATCAGAAGTGGATATTAGACGTAGCAGCTCTTCCCTTTTCCGTTCCGTTGATGCAGGACTTAATTCTTCAACCGCTCCGTAATCTTCATCAGCATCTGCAGTAGTTATATTCTTCTTTTTGCCCATCGACGGAAAAAGTTGTTTTCTTGATTTTCTGTACATTCGCCTTTTTCTCATTTTTTCGATATACAACTTGGTATATTTTCGGGGACTTTTTTCTGTAATTTTTATGTAGCTTTGAGATAAAATTTTCGTGCTCGTTAAATTGAAGAGCCGCAGCTCGACATCGTGTGTCGTAACTATTTTTGATACTAAAATTTACCCGTTTACCCCAACAAATTTGGCCACAACAGAATTATAACATTCTGCAGCATTATTGTTCATATTTAGTAATAAACTGAATGCATTCTGTTGTAGCCTGTTCCCACAAGACAATATTTCGTCCATTAGCCCACATTCCACAAAGTCTGGGGTAAAATTCTTTTCTCCTTCCTTGCCACCCGTACAAAAATATTTGTCGCAGTTTTCATGATTTCCAAAAACATGGTGAGGGCAGTTCGATATATCAGACTTTATTTTAGAAAGCTGTTCCTCAAGTGTTTTTTCTTCTTTACGTCGATGTAATATTGCTTTTTTACCCCAATTTTTACAGTTTATCAAATGTCTCACAATTACACACACCTGCACAAATCACTAATATGAACAATTACGTTCTGTAAGTACTTATAGTGTAGAATTTAAATACTTAGCACCGGAAAAAATATCAAAGCGGACACTAGAAAGAAAAAAAAAAAAAAATTCGTTAAAGAAACAACTTCGAAAACAACCAAAACATATAACATGAAACAGTAGTCTGCGGCAAAGACTTGCGACTCAATAGGCGGAGACGAAATTCCTCTCGGCGCCACAACACAATATGAAGTAGCACGCCTTCGATGTTCAAAGTTTTAGATTTTCGGCTAAAAATACTCACTTATTTTTACAGATTTTGAAAAAAGTGTCTCTTTACTTTCATTATAAAATTTAATTTCGAAGGTATTGGTTGTTTTAAAATTTTAATTTGTTAGTTTTTGTGTTTTTTTCTTCCTTTACGGTAACTTTTACAAAAATCTAAAACAACCATTTGATAGATACGTTGCTAAAACATATATCTTCCAAAGTTGAGTTACATTGGTTAAAAATTGAGCTCACAAAATTGAACCAATTATTTCAGGCTGTTTACAAAGCGTGAAAGTCCCCTTAAAATTTTTTTCTACAGAGTATTGTTTGTTTTTCACTTTTTCTATCAAAATTAAGTGTCGACGCTGTTGACGTTCATTTTTATTTTTCGAGCAACATGTTTTACGTCGCAGCACACTTTCGATACTCTTTTACACAAGGGCAACTATGAAATAAAAAGGGTGCCGTAATCGGTATATAAAGATTGTAAAAAATCGAAAAATACTGTTGTTGCGGAAACCAAGTAGTACTACGACAGGCTGCTATATAAATCACCTATAAAATGATATAATAAAGGTAATAAAATTAATTCTGTATAATTCGCTGTTGTCAAAATCCGTAATGTAACCATAACACGTTCATAAACAAAATTCATCTCGCATTGGCGTATCATGTTTAAAAAATTTGTGAGAACTCTTTCGGGACATATAAATCGGACTTTCAATTCCCCATGTTAAACAGAATGCTTCAGATATTCCAGGACACACGGTATAGTATACAGTGTGTCCACGGATGAAGATATCTATAGGTGAAAATTCTTTTAATTTTAGTTTTAGCGAAAATGTCGTTCTTGATGAAAAGTTTTGCTTGTTCTGAAACCCCATAATATGAAATAAAATTCGAAGAATTAGTAACTATCAAAAATAACAATACAGAGTAATCATGTAAGAAAAACTAACAGTAACAGTGTTAAACAAAAACATCGATTCAATATATCCTCCTCCAATATCAAAACATCTACTTCTAAATTCTTTATAAGCGTTTCGTATTATTTCTGAGGTAATTACATTTACGGCATCAATTATTACTCGTTTTAAATCATCAATATTATGGTTTTCATAAAACTGAATATGAAATGATTTTGAAAAACTTGAATTTTATTTTATTTTATGGGGTTTCAGAACAAGCAAAACTTTTTATCAAGAATGACATTTTTCTCTAAAACTAAAAGTAAAAAAATTTTTCACCTATAGGATACCCCATCCGATGGGCACAGTCTATAACAAGTGTATTTGTTTATAATGTTAAGAGTTTTGCTTTCAGATACAAGAGCAGTTAAATATATTGAAAAAGGACTTTTCTTACTTTTTAATTTATATAAATAGTCCATTGCTTTTAGACAAAAAATGACTCGGTGTCCTACTCCTTGGAGACATGGCTTAAAAATCGTTAAAAAATGTGGAAAATCTTATGAGACAACAATTGGCGACATAAAGTGGGTGCTCAATTGTTGTTGGGCGAGTTGAAGAAAAAAAACCGTGTTTCTTTGGCTTCGAAGCGTTCTCGGGAAAAAAGTACGAATCGGACCGAAAAAGTGTTGTTAATAATGTTGTAGCCCGATAAATTATGCAAAACATAGCGCAATCCGATTTTTGAAAAAAAAATTTTTTTTAAGACAAAATTAACTTTTAGTGAACAAATTTAACCTTTTTCTATTAATTATATAGTTGTAAATAACAATCGGACAGCTTTGTCTTTGCACAGAAAGATAGTCCAAACCAATGTTAACATTGTGTGAAAATCTCAAAGCTGTCCGATTAATAGTTTGTTGCCAATCCAAATGTTTATTAAGAAAAAGTGCCACCTTGTGGTCGCGCTGTGCTTTTTTTGTTAACAAACTCAGATCGGTAAAACGCATTGCAATCTGTCTCAGGACCACTGGGCATAAATATTTAACAATGAAATTGCATTTTTTTTGTTTATAAACATTGTTTTTTGCATTTTGCAACTAAGCGGCACTTTTCGAAAACCCGTTATAGGCCTTATTTTCAATTATTTTGTTTAGGAAAAAAAATCTTCGGAATATGCGAATTTTTTTCTTAATTTTCACGTATACCGAAATTGTTTATAACAATTAGCGTAGGAGCGTTTTTTAAATATATAGAGAAAAAAAATTTCGAACTATCGAACTATTTTATTAAGAAGAAGCTGTGATTTTTTTCTGCAACGGTGCGCGTAGTGAAAGTCGCGGCTCGGCTCAAGGTCGCGCCGATTCGACATTTCCGCGTCGAGCCTCGCGACCGCGCTCGGCGGTGTCAATCGGCCGCGCGTATTCAATTTTCTCGGGAACGGTTCGGCCGATTTTGACAATTTTTTAAATGTATGTACTGGTCGAGAGGAACATCTTTTGTACAGAAAAATTTCCCGAAATCCCCTTACTTTGGCTTCTAGCCATTACCCTATAACGGGTGCTCGAAAAGTGCCGCTTAGTTGCAAAATGCTAAAAACAATGTTTATAAACAAAAAAATGCAATTTCATTGTTAAATATTTATGCCCAGTGGTCCTGAGACAGATAGCAATGCGTTTTACCGATCTGAGATTGGACTGTGTTGGTTGGTAGGTGGTTACAGTTGTTACAATTTCTTTCAAAAATTACATTCATATTTTTTGTCATTTTTTATTATGGGCGGGGAGTAAGTTGCGCAAAAGAAAGTAGCGGGGAGAAAAATACACGCTGAAGAAAGTAGCGGTGAGAAAGTACGCTGAGAAGAAAGTATGGAAATAATGTAATTCCAAGTATAATATGTGATAGTTACGTAAATAGGAAGACGATATGGTTTCAATCGGTGAAGAAGAGAATTCAGAGAAACTTTCAATCTTTAATCCCTCACAGAGGGTAAGCACCCATTTAACAATTTTATTTTAGAAATGTGTGAAATGATTATTTATTTTTAACTAACAATATTGTCAATGTGAAGTTTTTTATGGTGTGCCCTTCCCGTAATAAATTAATAGTGCACAAAAAGCGGATCACATCTTTTTATTCTCCGATTTATTGGGAACGCCAATAATTACAAAATAATGATAATAATAATCTCCTTCGATTCAATAAATGTTCGAACTATTTTCCGTCTACTTCGCGTCCGATTAATTACAAAATGACCCAATGTTTCCAGTTTCACTTTTCACTTGCCGGTTACGGTTATGTTTGCTATTAGCCTATGCTAAGAAGATGGTTATGGATTGACGTTTTGTATATCTTTTGACCATAAACAATTCAAATGTCAACCGATATCTACGAGTTTCAGGTGCTTTTTATGCAACTGATTTGATCAAGTCTATTAGATCTGAGCATCTGAATAATGAATAATCTGCATTACCGACACAAACTGAATCCTATCTCAACGACTAGTCGCTTTCTGGGCTTGGAGTAGACTTAGGAAAATTGGGAAAAAGGGGAGTTAAAAGTCTAACTTTTAAAGTGAGTCGTTAAAACGGGACGTACCTATCCAGAACTGAGTCACCGAGAAGTGAACTGAATCTAAGAAATACTGCGATTGTTGTTGCAGAACAATTTCTATGAAGCAGCAGCTTAGCTCATTGCTCATTCCGATAAAAATGTCACCAAAGGCCCATTTGAGAAGGGTCTAGTTCTCTTGAAATCTCATAAGTGTCACTATTACAAACTGAAACTGGCCAATGAGCTTAACAATTATGATAGTGACAGAGGACAGCACTTTTGTGAAGAAATGTGCGAGCTACTCATCAGAAAGTCACATTTGTCGCATACTCTGCTTCTTAGAGGAATGTACATTTTATTTGAGTATTGCGGGTCACAGGTAAAATGCTGTATTTAGACTGATAAGAAGCTGTTTACCCACCCTAAAACCCCCTTTTTTAGTGACATCAAAAACTGATATGTCAATCCACCTGTTTCTATAGAAATTTACAGCAAAGAATAGACACCGAATGCAGACACATAACTTCAGATATGTTAATATGTAAGGGATTCATTTGAAACTAGGCTCTACCATTGTGTGCAAGTGAACAAGTTCTAACCTTTATTGAATTAAGAGAGATTATTATTATTTGGTATATTGACGTTTCCAATAAATCATATTAGTTCAAAGAAGCCCGTGACAACAAGAATTAAAAAAAATGTGGTCCGTTTTTTCTGCACTATTAATTTATTGTTTCTACAACCTGTAGATGAAGGGTACTTGAAACACAATAAAAAAGTGGCATTGCCTTGATAATGCTGTAAGTTCGAAAATAAAAAACCATTTCACACGTTTCCAAAATAAAACGTGTGCTTACCCCTCTATGGGGTACGATTGTTAGAGATTGAAAGTTTCTCTGAATTTTCTTCTTCACCGATTGAAAATCATATCATCTTTCCATTTATGTAACTGTTAGGTCATAGTTTACTTGTAATGACCAACTTAATGACTAAAGACATTTTTTTATTAAAGCACCCTGTATTATCCAAAGTCAATTGAAACATACTAGGATACAAGTAATGACCCATGCTTCCAAACAAATAATATCAGACGCCGTATTCCCTATTAAAATTTTTGAAGGGTTTTTATTTAATCCATCTGATTTTATCGTGCTTTGCCCTGTACCCTTTCAGTTTGGACACCCTGTATATCTAGTAATTTCAATCTCTATATCGTAATTATAAAAATCTCCGATCACCACAAAAATGTTATTCAATTATTGAAAATTACGCCACAGAGTTACGTATATCATCCCGATATCATATATTCATGTAGAAGAAGTAGCAGTTAAATGTAATGGAGTAGATGAAGTATCAGGTAAGTAACAAGAAAGTAAAGGAAGTACCGGGAAAGTGTCAAGGAAGTAAAGAAAGTACTGAGTAAGTAAAGGGGTACTGATGAAGTTAAAAAGTTCTAAAGAAGTACAGAAAATCATGTGTACTTCCTAGGAAATATAGGAAGTATTCTATTTAAAAGTGTGTACAAATTATGACTCAGCGGTTTCCTCTCACCCCTCGTCTCTTGTATAATAAAAATTTTATTCTTATTAAAACAATATCAAAGAATAATTTAAACAAAAGTTGTTGTAATATTAAATTACACTACTGTTGGTGGAAAAAATGTGGGAAATGAATAATCTACTTGCTAAGTGTCATTAAAAATTTGTAAAAAGATATAATATACCGACATTTTAAAACATACTTACTTCAGGTTTGTAATGAACTGTTATTTATATTTAAATCTTAATGAACTTTACGTATTTTTAATGCTAACTTATGTTCTTTTTAAATGTTAAATTCTATTAAGTTCCGCCTCTATTCGAGTGGCACATATGTTTCACAATAAACTAGGATTGAAACGACCCTTACTAAAATGTTTGCCATCTGAAACGAACCGAATAGACCAAGTCAGTGTTTTAAAAACATGAAAATTAGTTACTAAAAACGCAAATTTACAGTCCACTAACAAATAAAATAGTTATTGAACTCTACAGATTCCTACAAATTATTATAGTTTGATAAATAACTTTTAATAAAATGTGTAAAATTGGAGACTATACACATAAAAAACGTTCGCCAGTTTTATTTTTTTGTTTTAAATTAGACTTTTTCAAAATTAATTCAATTACACAAAATTGGCGCCGAAACAGCCGAAATAGAAGGTCGTCTAAATAATTACTTGTGATCAATTTTTTTGGTAAGCATTTTTCAGCAAAAACCCGTTATAGTAATTTTTAATGGTTTCGTTAGAAAATCGTTTAAAAAATTTGCAAATCAAAAACAAATTAATTTGTATCTAAAAGTATTTATTCATAATCAAACTCAATGCACTACGTGGGCGTCTAGTATGAGAAAAATTGTTAATAAAATGCGAGATAAAATGTTTCCGGACGGAACAGAATTTTCCCTTTTGAAGTTAGAAATCGTTGGCTTGGTCTTATTTCATTAGAATTAAATACCAAAACAAAATTTCAAACTTTAACAACTTGTTTTACTTTCAGCTCAAAATGTTTCAAAATTAAGCATTTTAAGCCGGTCCAAATTCTGTGAAACTTATGGCAAAATTGTAGGTCGAGTTGTGCATGTGCTTTTAACACACGAGATGTCGCAAGATCTTGTATTTCACTTCTTGAATCTATTAATAGATACAATAAAAAGTACCCAGAATAACAGCATTTAATTTTTAATTGGGATGGAAATTATGGGGTTATTTTTCACCATAAGTCGCTCAATTTTTGTGCTATATACTTTTTTTTTATTTTAAAGAAAGATCGGGAAAGAACTTATTAAATACTATATAAGACTCTCAAATTTTAGAGTTTGTCGAACAAACTTGCTCGTTTGATATTAGTCGTACAGCAGGTATAAATAAAGGCATTTTTAAAATATTTTTATAAGCCACAAATCAAATCATAAAAACATACATTTTTAAGTTATTCGTGAATAACCGCTTTTAAAACGTTTTTCGATGAAAAACTTCGAGTCGTAGAAAATAACTCGATAAATATCAATTTAACGAAAACAATGTACCCTATAGACCAATTTCACTTCTTGAATCTATCGATTCCTGTGGTCAAAAATTCCACTCCTGAGTATGAGATGGTAACCAGCCCTAACGATAAAAGCGTCTCTCGGTATAACATATACAGTGTGTCTGTAAAGTTGGCAACATATAGAAACTTATTTTTTATTAATTTTACAAAAAAGTTATTCTTTATAAAAAGTTCTAAAATCTAAAAATACAATCATTAGAATATTCAATTTTTACAGTCATATACACTTGGATTGTCAAAAAATATGCATTTTACTAAAAGAGTCAAGTACTTTTATATATGAACTACAAACTACGTACAAATATGAAATTACATCCAATTAAATAAAACAACATTTTTCTTCTTTTTGTCTACCATGACATTGTAATCTTACTGCATTGTCCAGAGAAAGCAGATATGTTGAATAATTTCGTTGACGTATTTTTATTTTAATGGTGGATTAATTAGATTTTTATAGAAAATAAACTTGTTTAATACGGAAAATAATGTAATGTAAATAAAAAAAATACGTAAAATTTGAAAAAAAAAAATTTGAACATAGTTTTATATTATTTCGAACAACTTTTCATAATTGCAGTATTCGATATTGTTAAAGAGTTACTTTACTTTTATAAACTCATAATTTTGTCAAACCCGTATACGACTGAAAAATGTAATATCTGATCATTGTATTTTAGATTTTAGAACATGTATAACTTTTTATAAAGAATAACTTTTTTTTGTAAAATTAATAGGTAATAAAAAAGTTTCACATATGTTGCCACTTTACTGACATACTGTATAACATATCCTTGAGAATGTTTCCTGCCTACTGTCAAATTCCAAGCAAATCGATACATTTTGAAAAAACAGGTTTATTTCTGAACTATCTATATTACAACAGTAGATACACGACAGAAAGAATTTAACGAGCGATTATTTACATTAAATTTAATGAAATATAAAAAATTCTAACTATGCAAGAGATTGAAGAAAACACATTTTAAAACCAATTTCTATTGTCTATTAAATCACGTCGGTAACGTTGTCACTCCTACTTTGTGCAAATTGGAAAAAAGATGATAATTAAGCACTAATTTAGCCGTAGATTCACTGTAATACCGATTTTTAAAGTGGGGTGTTAACTTGAGGTCAAGTAAGCACCCCCACTATGTCAAAATCAAAATTCAACAACACAACTAAAACCTTGAATTTAGCACTAATTTGTACTTGATGGTTTTATATAATCTCAATAATTAGTTGATTAACAATTTTTCTCACAACTTGTAAATAAAATGGGGAGTTGTGTGACGGTTTAAACCGGCTTCGTCTCGAACTGCAAACTTCATACATCGTGCAACAAATATACACTTTTTGCACTAGTTACACAAATAACTATTATAACTCAAACTGTATTTTTAAATTTTTTTCTCAAGATCGTTAGATAAAAGTATAAGACACAATTTCAAAAAACAGGAAGAGTGTTTTGATTAAAGCAAACCATAGGGAGGTGGGGCGTCATCTTGCTGGAAATGTAAATATTCTTTGTGGATGTTGTCATCATTCTCAAGCGGATGGGTCAATGTGGGAGGAACAGTGTTCTTCAGGAATGGGAAATAAAATCACCGTTCGAATTTTCTGCTAGATAGGGGGTCCTACAATATGGTCGCCATACAGTCCATTTGTTTTTCAGGTCGTTGCCCGTGTATATACTCTGAATTCGTGAGGAATCATCACTCCAAATACCGTTGGTTGTAGCTGTTAACCGTACCATTCAAATAAAATGTACTTGGATAATCTGTATACTCTAAAAGAGTCATTCTAGGTGGGAACAAGCAACTCAGTAACTTGTATTGCCGACGTTTCGCCGCATTGTTGGGCTTTATCAAGGCTGTCTACAAAAACAGGTTGATAGTCACCTTAACAATTACATCAATAATAGATGTCAATTTAAAAAAAAAAAAAAATTTACAAACATTTATAAAAATACTCTAACTAAAATTTCGGTAAATAACATAACACACTTGTGTACGATTAATGTGAATGTGCTTTCGTATGAAAAGCAGATAGTATACGACAAATGTAGATTTCTGATTAGAAACTCGCTCATTTCTTCACAAAGTATTGTCTTCTGTCACTATCATCTTCATTAAGCTCATAAAGAAGATTTCAAAAGTGAATATTGGACTATTTATTAGACTCTTCTCAAATGGGGGCCCTATTGACTTTCTTATCGGAATGTTCAATATTGAAAACCTGAGCTGCTACTTCATAGGAATTGTTTTGCATGAATATCGCACTATTTCATAATCGTAAAATGACTGTTGGGTAATTTATTTGGAAATTACTAGGAAAATTAATAATTTTAAAACTGCAAGAAATACAGAAAGATTTAACCATAACGAAACTCGTTGATAATCAGGGTTGACATTTGAATTATTTATTCTCAAAAATAGACAAAACGTCAATACATCGTCATCTTCAAGGAGTATAAATCATTCACACATGTTAACAGGAACGATGGATAAAAGCCAGTGTGAAGCTGAAGTGACAACTTTGGGTCATTTTTGTAATGAATAGGACGCAAAGTTGTGACGGTAAATAGTTCGAACATTTATTGAATCGAGGAAGATTATTATTATTTTTGTTAAATCACTTCAATTGAAAGAAGCCTGTGATAATCATAACAAAACCAAAAAATGCGGTCTGCTTTTTCTGCATTATTAATTTATTGTTCCTACATGTTAGTGGGGTATTGAGGCATAAAAACCACGCCTTGCTTGTTAGAGGGTAAGCACCCCTTTTGTGAGGAATTATTGTTATAGATTTTAAGTTTTTCGGAATTCTCCCCTTCACCGATTGAAAATTATATCTCTTTTCTATTTAGGTAACTATTACATAGTTTATTTGTAATTACCAATTGATGATCCATATAGTAAAATCGGCTTAAAATCTCTATTAACACACTAATTAATATTTGATGTAATCCCTACAAGGCAAAAGTACCTGTTTGGGAAAATCCTTTACCGGTCACTGGGTCGTTAAGTCCAGGGACGGCTTTTCAAACACACGGTTCAGTTTAATATACAAATTAAAGCTTATTGCCATTTTAAAAATTTCCTTGAATGCGTACCTTATATTCTAAACGACAGACAAGTGTGAACGCCTGAAGCGGATTTAACTTTGAAGTGTAAAGATTATAAATCTTTTTTCTGCAGGTAAACCGTGCCGCAAAGGATTTCACCTCATTTCACTATATTTTGTACTATATCTGACTATACAATATTATCCAATAAAATTGTCAATTTTAAAAAGGATTCAGAAAATGACTTGGATTTTCAAATACTCCACCAGAGATATGAAACATTAATATTAATGAATCATTATTATTTAATAAAATGTATAACTTTTATACCTATTATTTAATCCAATAAAAAATATTTTACATTATTCGTTCGTTATGGGATCATAGAAACAGTATAGTGTTGAATTTGTCGAAAACATTGTTTTAAGCTCATGAACACTACCAAACTGGAATTCGCCTTATTTGATAAATTTTTTATTGTTTGCGATTAATCTGAGTAAAAATGACATATATAAGTCGATAATACAGATTTCCATTAATTCTATGTAACAATACAAAAACTTTCTCTTCTAGAGATGAAAATTCGAAAAATCTACTTTCATATCTATAAGTAGAAAAATGTATTTTTATACTTATACGCATGAATGTAGGTTTTATTTAGTGATTGTTATTGTGTATGATTATTTTATAATTTCTGATTTTCATTATTTTATTCTCATTTGGTAGAAAAATTACTATTTACTATTTGAGATGAATTAAAACATAAAAAATAAGTACACGCACAAAAACCGATTCAAATTGAATCAAAAGTGTTTATATTTGACTGTTTGTAAAAATCAAGAATAATGTGTTCATAAACCTGTTTGACATTGATTATAGCCGACCTCATATGTTTGGTTAATTGATTACTTAATTCAGAATTAGCAGTAATAACAAAAATTATTTCGTAATAAAGATTTGAATTGATCATCTGAATATGACCACTTGAAGTCAGTCGTACCTATTTGTTTTTGTTAATAACTTTTTAAATATACTAGCACAAAATATTTAATTATCAGCAACAAATAGCACAAAATTAGCTCAAAATTATATCGTGATAAAATGCCGAATTGATGAAGAGAGTACGGACGAGGAGTCGGCCGTACCCATTTCTTTTTGCTAATAACTTTTTAAATACACTAACACAAAATTTCTAATTTTCAGCAATAAATAGCACAAAATTCGCACACAATTATAATGTGATAAAAATGTCGAATTGATGAAAAGGGACGGCCACGTGAAGTCGACCGTACCCATTTGTTTTGTTAATAACTTTTTTAAATACACCAGCACAAAATTTTTAGTTATCAGCATAAATAGCACAAAATTAGCACAAAATTATACCGTAATTAAAATGTCGAATTGATGAAGTGGGTACGGCCACGTGAAGTCTGCCGTACCCATTTGTTCTTGTTCATAACATTTTAAATAAACTAGCACAAAATTTTTAATTTTCAGCAATAAATAGCACAAAATTATAGCGTGATAAAATGTCAAATTGATGAAGTGGGTATCATTTGTTTTTGTTAATAACTTTTTAAATATATACTAGCACAAAATTTTTAATTATCAGCATATAATATTAGCACAAAATTTCTAGATAAATTATTTTTAAATTTGTCAACTGGGTACGGCCAACTTCACGAACCTTTTAGTTGTGTTTTTGAATTGACTTTGACATAGTGGAGTACTAATTGTTTTGCTGATAACTTTAAATAACCTAACACAAAATTTCAATTTTCAGCAATAAATAGCACAAAATTCGCACATAATGTGATAAAAATGTCGAATTGATGAAAAGGGACGGCCACGTGAAGTCGACCGTACCCATTTGTTTTTGTTAATAACTTTTTAAATACACCATCACAAAATTTTTAGTTATCAGCAATAAATACCACAAATTTATACCGTAATAAAAATTTCGATTGATGAAGTGGGTACGGTCACGTGAAGTCTACCCTACCCCATAACATTTTAAATAAACTAGCACAAAATTTTTAATTTTCAGTAATAAATAGAACAAAAATTATAGCGTGATAAAAATGTCAAATTGATTAAGTGGGTATCATTTGTTTTGTTGATAACTTTTTAAATATGTATAATAGCACAAAATTTTTAATTATCAGCAATAAATAGCACAAAATTTCTAGATAAAATTTCGAATTGATCAACTGGGTCAGCCCACTTCACGGAATTTTTAGTGGTGTTGTTGAAATTTGACTTTGACTTTGTTAATAACTTTTTAAATACACCAGCACAAAATTTTTAGTTATCAGCAATAAATAGGACAAAATTATACAGTAATAAAAATTTCGAATTGATCAAGTGGGTACGGCCACGTGAAGTCTGCCGTACCCATTTGTTCTTTTCATAACATTTTAAAATAAACTAGCACAAATTTTTTAATTTTCAGCAATAAATAGCACAAAATTATAGCGTGATAAAAAATGTCAAAAAATGGATGAAGTAGGTATCATTTGTTTTTGTTGATAACTTTTAAATATACTAGCACAAAATTTTTAATTATCAGCAATAAATAGCACAAAATATCTTAGATAAATTATTTTCTTAAAAAGTGTCAACTGGGTACTGCCAACTTCACGAACCTTTTAGTTGTGTGTTTTGAAATTTGACTTTGACATAGTGGGGGAGTACCGATTTGTTTTTTGCTAATAACTTTTAAATACCCCAACACAAAATTTCAATTTTCAGCAATACAATAGCATAATTAATAACACATAATGTGATAAAATGTCGAATTGATGAAAAGGGACGGTCCACGTGAAGTCGGCCGTACCCATTTGTTTTTGTTAATAACTTTTTAAATACACCAGCACAAAATTTTTAATTATCAGCAATAATAGCACAAATTTATACCGTAATAAAAATGTCGAATTGATGAAGTGGGTACGGTCACGTGAAGTCTGCCCTCACCAGCACAATATTTTAAATAAACTAGCACAAAATTTGATAATTTTCAGTAATAAATAGCACAAAATTATAGCGTGATAAAATGTCGAATTGGTTGATGGGTACCCATTTGTTTTTGTTGATAACTTTTTAAATATGTATACTAGCACAAAATTTTTAATTATCAGCAATAAATAGCACAAAATTTCGTAGATAAATTATTGTCGAATTCGTCAACTAGGTCCGGCCACTTCACGGAATTTTTCAGTGGTCTGTGTAGAAATTTGTCTGTTTGACGTTATTAACTTTTTTAAATACACCAGCACAAAATTTTTAATTATCAGCAATAAATAGCACAAAATTATACTTTAATAAAAATATCAGGCTGATCACCCAGTTGTTTTTTCTATAACTTTTTAAAATAAACATAGCACAAAATTTTAATTATCAGCAATAAATAGCACAAACTTATACCGTAATAAAATGTCAAATTGATGAAGTGGGTACCCATTGTTTTGTTGAAACTCGGTAAATATACTAGCACAAAATTTTAATTATCAGCAATAAATAGCACAAAAATTTCTAGATAAATTATTTTTAAATTTGTCAACTGGGTTAAACGAATACTTCACGGACCTTTTAGTTATGTTTTGAAATTTTACTTAGTACATAGTGGAAGTACCCACCCAAGTCAGGTAAAGTCTGCCGTATCTCATTTGTTTTGTTGATACCTTTTTAATATACTAGCACAAAATTTTTAATTATCAGCAATAAATAGCACAAAATATCTAGATAAATTATTTTTAAATTCGTCAACTGGGTACTGCCAACTTCACGAACCTTTTAGTTGTGTTTTTAAAATTTGACTTTGACATAGTGGGAGTACCGATTTGTTTTTTGCTGATAACTTTTTAAATACCCCAACACAAAATTTCGAATTTTCAGCAATAAATAGCACAACATTCGCACATAATGTGATAAAAATGTCGAATTGATGAAAAGGGACGGCCACGTGAAGTCGACCGTACCCATTTGTTTTTGTTAATAACTTTTTATATACACCATCACAAAATATATAGTTATCAGCAATAAATAGCACAATTTTATACCGTAATAAAAATTTCGATTGATGAAGTGGGTACGGTCACGTGAAGTCTGCCCTACCCATTTATTCTTTTCATAACATTTTAAATAAACTAGCACAAAATTTTTAATTTTCAGTAATAAATAGCACAAAATTATAGCGTGAGAAAAATGTCAAATTGATTAAGTGGGTATCATTTGTTTTTGTTGATAACTTTTTAAATATGTATACTAGCACAAAATTTTTAATTATCAGCAATAAATAGCACAAAATTTCTAGATAAATTATTTTTAAATGCGTCAACTGGGTACGGCCCACTTCACGGACATTTTAGTGGTGTTTGTATATAGGGTGCTGGCTTGAGATCAAGTTAACACCCCCACTTTAAAAACGGTATTACAGTGAATCATCTATCTAGGTACGAATTCTAATTTTTTGAGTACACAAATTAGTGCTAAATTGCCAACGGTTTTTTTTTTCAATTTGCACAAAGTAGGGGTGCCAACTTTACCGACCTTATTAAATCCATAGTAGGTATTGATATCAACAAGATTAATATTGTCATTAAACATTTCGTAACGAAAACGATGAACCTTACACAAGGCTTACCCAATTACTACTCAGAAAATTAAAAGAAGGAGAAAGTTACATGTTTGATACATAAGAAATAATGCTTACCTAGGGCTTCAAGGTATTACAAACACTAACTACGAAGATATAAAATTAAATGATTCCAGAAATGAGAAGTAAATCGAAAAATTTATCTTCCTAGAAAAAACCATTCAGAGTAAAGTGATGAAAAGGAAATGAAGTATTGTGTAGTAAATAACAAAATTGTCCTTAATTAACACCTATTCGTACACTCATTCATGAGCTAAGATAAGGTCTTTTCTTGTTAAGTAATAAACATTTGAGGAATCTGAGAAACTTTCCTCGATTGTTATCAGAAAAGATTCATGTTGTTAGTTAATAAGAGTTCATGGTTGTGCTAAAAATATCAAATGGAGATATGACTTACGAAAATACGTTCTAAGAGAGAATGTTACTGAACACTATTTTTAAGGTATGTAATCATTACATACCCAATTAATTAATATAGTAAAATCTGATACCATTAGCAGACATGATAGGTACTTCGGCAAATGATTCAATAAATGAAATATAAACATGTGTATGACACTGACGATGTAATTCGAAAGGGGTTTTCAAATAAGGCAGCATTGATAGAATGCAAATCAATACTTTTATGACAAAATATATCCTACAAGTAAACAATAATTTAATTACGGTTATTGAAAGAACGATTAATGAAGGAGTGTTCGTTATTAGACACCGTGTTTAATAAACGGTAATAAAATAGAAATCTAGGAAAAGTTTATTGAAACGGCTAACCAAAAACTTAAGTCTTGAAATCGATCATTATTGTGGGTTAATTAAGATTTACATAAGCAAACGTTGTTAAATGGCCCAAAGAACTAAAAAGAAATATTTAGGTACGTACCCATTTGGATTATGATGCATTTATTCTTAAGAGTCCAATACTTGGAATTGTGGATACGTAGTCAAGCTATTAGTACACAGATTTTTTCGTTCATTGTACACAAAATAACTACCACTGCAAACAATTTCCTGATGAAACACTTTTAAAGTCACTTTATAAATACGACCCGCACTTTTTTACGCATTTAACACAATTTTTCTGTAGACAAATGTACATTATGGCGGAGAAAACACTACAGTACCATTGAGCAACTACTATTTATGAACTAAACCATAAATAAAAAAAGATACAGATGTCGCTCTGTTTTGATAGGGATCAGAAAAAAGATAATACGACGCCACCTGGTGATTGAACTACGGACCCTTTTCACCGATTGATAAAGTTAGTCGAACCTTTGAGGCGTTTATCAATTTATTAAATAAATTGTGTTATTAATTCATTTAATTATGAGAATTCATATTGTCGGGTGCCACAATGTGCGTGTTGGGTAAAATACCAAAATGCGGATTTAAGTTAAGCTTTCATTTATGGGGCAAACGCTCAGTGAAAGTAACCACGGAACCAGAACTGTTTGGTTGTAAGTGGAAAGCCTGGTTGGGGCTTGGATAATGATTTTAAAAATTGGCAAACCGGTTACACAGGCAATGGTTAAAAGTACTCACTATAATTGTAAAAGCCTTAGAACTTTGTTATTCAGATCAAAGAGTACGTAAACTAATGATAAAGAACGCATTGTTTTAATATTAGACTAAAATGCAATATCACAAGTTGTGATGTTGCTAATTTTAATTAGAGTACTATAGTTCATACGATTCCTGAGGTAAATAAACACTAATGCGTGATTGACAGGTGTTTTGTACATTCCTTGCATTGGATTGGTTATGCAGTGTTTGGGCGGTCTCTCTTGCGGTGAACGTAATCAGGTAACATGTAAATTCAGATTAAAGCAGTTCTAAATTTAATTTTCAGGCTAAATTTTTTTTTAAATACAGTATTGTATTCATGCTTGTGTTGAATAAAATGCTTATTTGGTATTTGGGCTTTACGATATTTATTTCAAATGATACTTAAGTGCCGGCTTTGGCCACCATGTTCATATGAACTTCGATCTCTGATTCTTCGTGAAAGTGAATGAAGTATAAAGTTTGTCATAAGATTTCCAACAGCAGAACAAATTAAACAGAACATGCCAAAATGTTTTAAAGATTTTTAAAATGTAAAGGTTTTGTTAGATTGCTTTATGGTAAATTTTACAACGGCTCCAGGAGCTATAATAACTTATGTAGTGAACCCTATGGCGGAAGGGTGTCACATAAAATTGTTTTTGAGGAATAGAACCTTGTAACGATGCCATCACAGTGGATAAAGATTTTTTTAATTGATATTTAGACAATGCATATATGCTACATTTAAAATTCAATTAATTAATAATAATAATAATAATTGTCTTTATTTAGTAACTTATGGCAATCATTACAAATGTATAAATGAATAAATTTAGTTACAAAAAGGAGAAAAAAAAGAGATATTATACATAAATAAATAAATACATAGAGGTGTCGCAAGAAACTAAATCTTTAGGGGAAGTTCAGATGCATACTGCAAGCAGTTTGCCCTGCTCTTCCACTTAACCCTAGTATATAAATATTAATTAACAAAATAAAAATCTTCAAATAAACCTAAATTTTAAATTCTGTGGCCTTGTAAGAATAGCACGTACTGTTACCTTGGCTGTTCTGATCTTTTAGTAACAACTGTTTTTAAACGTATGTAAATTTGTTGATTTAATTACAATAGGTATACAGTTAAAAATTTTGGATGATAAGTATTGAAAAGATCTTTCAAATACAGATGTCTTGTGGAGAGGTGTTATTAACTAAAATTTAATGCTTCTTAAATGTAGATGATGTACATCCGATCGAAAAGTTATTTTTCGTATAGATAGGGAGGAGTCTTATATTTAATAATTTTGTATAACGCATAATGTAAATACCTACGATGGTACATGTTGAGCCATTGCAGTTGTTGCATCCCATGCGATATGTGATCATATTTTCGGATACCTAGGATAAATCTGATGCAAGTATTTTGTATTCTTTGCATTTTTTGTGAGGTTTCGTAATCTAAATTTGGACCATATACTACATCAAGATATGAAAATTGTGATAAAACTAATGATTCGCATAATACTTTTTTAGTGTTTTGGTTTAGATACGATTTGTGTGGAAATAATAATTTAAGATTTATGTAAGCTCTTTTTACAATATTATAAACATGTTTTCTATACCGAAAAAAATTATCCATAACTAGACCAAGATTTTTTGCTTCTTCAACGTAAGGTATTTGCTCGTTGTTAATAAAAATTTTAAAAATGTTTTTAATTTTTGGCATTCTGATTTATTTCCAAATAATAGTGTACTGCATTTAGATGTATTAATTATTATTGAATGACGGAGAGACAAATTGATTAATTGAGAGAGATCTTCACGCATGGCATTTAATGCAGACGAACTTTCAGACGGTCTAAAAGAATAGTATAGCTGGGTATCGTCAGCATACATGAGCATATTAGCGTTTTTAATACTTTCATAGAACTTGCAAGTATAAATATTGTACAATAGAGGTCCTAAAATGGATCCTTGAGGCACCCCTTTTGTAACCTTGATAGGTCTGGAGTAATTATTTTGCAATACAACTGTTTGGGTTCGATCACTCAGGTAATTATTGATAAGTTCAGTTGCATCATTACTAAATCCTATATAATGTAAGATGCTTAGTAAAAGGTCATGAGAAATAGTATCAAATGCTTTGCTAAAATCAAGCAAGATCAAAACTGTAACCTTACCGGTATCAATACCACTTAAAATATCATCGGTTATTTTTAACAAAGCAGTGCTACAGCTATAATTACTTCTAAAACCGGACTGAATCGTGGGGATAATAGAATGTGAATCCAGATAGTTCTTATTTGAAGATTCATAATTTTTTCAGCTATTTTAGAGAATACAGAGAGTAGACTAATAGGACGTAGGTCACTGTATGTTTTGGCGTTACTGACTTTGGGCAGTGGTACCACCAGACCATGCTTCCAACAATCCGGAAACGTATTACAAAGAAATGCGGTATTAATTATATGTGTAATGTACGCTAATATATGCGGGCAACATAACGAAACCATACGAGTATTAATTTTATCAACACCTGATGAATTGGATTTAATCTCTTTGAATGCCTTGTTAACAACTTCCAACGATACCGGTGCAAAACAAAACTTATCAACAACATCAATCATAGTTTTACTTGAATAATGTCTTATTAATTTGGTATCGGTACTGGTTGAAGGAATTTTGTTAACAAAATAGTCATTAATGGCATCGGGTTGCTGTAAAGATGGTGGTATAGATTGTTTATTACGTGTAGATGTGACGTTGAGTAAGTGCAAATCTTTCGAGATAGTTTTTACATTTGATTTTTTAAAAGAAAAATTGTAATAGGCTTTTTTTCTTTTGCAAATGCTTACTATGTTTCTTAGTGATTTATAATATTGCCAATGACTGAGAAGTTTATTTTTGCGGTAATGTTGCTTAGCTTTGTCCCGTATTTTCATCATCACACGTATAGTATTTGTGAGCCAAAGGTGCTTTTGGTTTAGAAGTTCGCAATACACTATATGGTGCATGTAGATCAAACAAATACGTAATAGCCTTATTCAAACATAGAACTTTATCATCGATTGAATTCATATAAAAAACATTATCTAATGGATAATTACTCAAATGTTCGTAGAATAATTGTAATCAAATTTACTAAAATCTTGAACATTTCTAAATCTAGCATTGGTTTTATGTTGAGCAACAGTAACAGAACAATATATTAGGTTGAAATGTAAAGGTGTCTTTAGTAATTCTAGTTGGATTCTTTATGATTTGGTTAAAGTTTAAAGTATTTAGCATTGTACTAAAATAAATAGTTGCATCATTCTTGGAATCTAACATGTTTATATTTATGTCTCCTAAACAAATAATATTATTACTAATAGTACAACTCACCAAAACCTCTTCTAATTCATTTGAGAAAAGCTTGTAATCAGTTGTGGGTGGTTTATATATAACTCCAATTATATATAAAATTGAGCTTATCTTTACGCTAATCCACAACTGCTCAGTACTTATGTTGCCCATTTCAATAGTTTCATAACTAAAGCAATTTTATATAAATACACACTCCACCACCTCTATTCGAATAATTCTTTCTTACTACATTATAGCCATCTATAAAAATGTAATTATCACCATGGGAGTAAAACCAAGACTCACTTACTGCAAAAATGTCTATCAGATTGTGCTATTTTCACTAAACTCATTAATAGGAAAGTTTATACCTACAAAATAAAAACGTTATGCAAACATAATTACTAATATCTATTTCAAGTTATATATTACACAAGTAAATATGTTCAGAAAAAAAATTAAAGATATAATTTACACTTAAAATTAAATTCACTACAACTTAAACTATTACAAGATCAAAACAAATTCATTGAATGCGAAAGTCGATATACAAATATGCAATGTTATAATATCAATCAAGGTCTTATACTTTATCTAAACAAACACTCTTCTTAATATTTGTTGCGCCTAAATACCATTAAGTTTTTTTAATTCGATTCAAGTTCTCTTGCGTATCAATTTTGTGAACTTCAGTTCCTATATTTTAACAAAAATATTACAATTGGAAGACCGTGCATTTTTTACACCAGTTGTTGTTGAAGCATTTTTAAGTAGTTGGATTACGTTTTTTTGTCAGATCTTCTTTTAATACTATTTTAGTTCCTTTAAATTTCTTTTTATGACGAAATATTAGATCTTTTATGTTGCGTTTAGTGAATTCGTCCACCATTTCTAAGAATTCAAAAAGGTCTGTGAAGTTGGGACCTCCATGTAAATTCTTTGGAAAAATAAAAACATTCGTTTGCTATGTTTGTTCAGAAATTTTTATGTGAAAAAATCAAAAATCCTTCTTTCACACTATTTGGCCATTTTGCCAAGGGAAATTTTTTGTTTACCCACCTCTCAAACATTTTTTATGTTAAAAAATGACATAAAAATTAGTGGTTTCCATTTGAAAAAATAGAATTTACAACCCAGTAAACACGATGCAATGGTAAAATACATTTAAGTTATTGGCATAAATGAAGTTCAGTATTGGGACTTTATAGGCTACCATTAATGGTAAGATAAACAAATGACCCACCGGCCGACGTTCGGCCAACAGATAATCTACCTTCAAGACCCAACGATGGCTTGCTTTGGATGGAGCCATTGAACTTTCTATGATGTGGAAATGATGGCTTGCCTGAATCTAGCCATTACATTTATTATAAAGAGGAAATGATTACTTGCCGGTATTGAACCATTGGTTGTAGGGTAAGTTTGCCTTTCAATGAGCCAACATTACTAATAAAATACATGTATTACGAAATAATTAATTATAATTAAATACAACACAAATAGAAAAAAAACAAACAAATT